>CAUYON010101366.1:0-19621 GCA_963573935.1 Arctocebus calabarensis | reverse complement strand
TTTATTTATTTATTTATTTGTAGAGACAGAGTCTCACTTTATCGCCCTTGGTAGAGTGCCATGGCATCACACAGCTCACAGCAACCTCCAACTCCTGGGCTTAGGTGATTCTCTTGCCTCAGCCTCCTGAGTAGTTGGGACTACAGGCGCCCACCACAACGCCCGGCTAGTTCTGTTTTTTGCGGTTCTGCGGAGGCCAAGTTTGAACCTGCCACCTTCAGTACATGGGGCTGGTGCCCTACTAGATGAGCCACAGGCACCGCCCCCATTTGTTTATTTTTGTGGTTGCAATTGCCACGGAAGTCTTCTTCATAAAGGCTTTCACCAGACTAATATCTTCCAGTGTTTTTCCTATGCTGTCTTTGAGGATTTTTATCATTTCATGCTTTAAATGTGTATCTTTTATCCACCTTGAATCAATTTCTGTGAGTGGAGAGAGGTGCGGATCCAGTTTCAGACTTTTACAAGTAGTTATACAGTTCTACCAGCACAATTTATTGAATAGGGAGTCTTTCCCCCAGTGGATGTTCTTGTTTGGTTTGTCAAAGATTAGATGGCTGTGAGATGTTAGTTTTATTTCCTGGGAATTTCTAAATACAGTGGATTCTCAAGTAATTTTGATTTTCTGATTAGTACAAGAAAAGTGATTGAATTGTTTGTTCAGCTTTTCATTTATTATCAGGATGCAACTGATGACTTATAAGCTCATTACATTGCAAGTCTAAGGAATGGACAGCTGTTGCAGCTATTTTGTAGGATAAGTAAGATTCTAAAATTCTCTTAGGCTATTATTCACACCTCTTCAATATTCTTTCACTTTATTTTCATCTCAACCATTATAAATAGTCCAACAATTATAAAGAGTGCAATACAAAAAGGGTGTTTTCTGGCCATCACTGACATTGTAAGTCTAAAACCAGAATTCAGTTGACAAGTATTTAAGATTTTATCAGTAGTTTAATTTCATTTATTTCTAACTTTTTTTTTTTTTGAGACAGAGCCTCAAGCTGCCCTGGGTAGAGTGCTGTGCATCACAGCTCACAGCAACCTCCAACTCTTGAGCTCAAGCGAGTCTCCTGCCTCTGCCTCCCAAGTAACTGGGACTATAGGCACCTGCCACAACACCTGACTATTTTTTTTGGTTGCAGCCATCATTATTGTTTGGCGAGCCAGGGCTGGATTTGAACCCACCAGCTCAGGTGTATGTGGCTGGCACCTTAGCCACTTGAGCCACAGGCGCTGAGCCTATTTTTAACTTTTCAAGTTACTTATATTCACTTAACTTTAATATCCAATTTAACTGAATATATCCAGTCACAAATTTTTTATTATTCACTATTAATAAATAAATGTGTTAATATTTTGCAGATAACTTAACATGTGTTACCTTTAAAACTAATAACCAAAGAGTAATCTTATTTAAATTGGAAGATTCCACATCAGATTCACTTTGCTAATCTTACTTTCTTCATGACACCAGAATATCCTCTTGCTAACAAAGGTACATGTTTCTAAAAGTAAATTTTCAGGCAAAATCAAAATCTTACAGCTAGACAGACATGAACACAGAATAATGTTTCCATTTTGCTCACTGGAGTATTTTACATGAAAATTTCACTTTATATTTAATCTGTTTCATTTCTTTTTTTCAGAAATAAACTAATTTTGAAAGCTCATCAAATCATTTTTATGCTGATTTATTTTTATATGATAAAAATGATCCTAAAATGGATATATAGTTGAAAAGGTTCATTTTATTCTGTTTTATTTTTATATACATGATTCCGAAATGGATATATAATTGAAAAGGTTCGTGTGCCGTAATTTGAACATTAATCCAATTATGGATTGTTTGGTGATTTGTCAATTAGCCTCTCCTATTTTACTTTTGATTTTTTAATCATTTCTCTAGATACTATTAACATTTTGGAATTCAATGGTGAGAAACGAGAGAGAGCAGGAGAGGAGAAATAAAAACGTAATAAAAGAGGATAAAAAAAATGTACTACCAGTCTCTCTCTTTAGATATTGTAGGTAGTTAATCACCTAAAACATTCACTGGTTCTTTATACACATTTTCTGAAATGATACCCTCATCCATTTATGTTCTCGTTTTGAGATAACTGATAGAAGTCTTGATATATATATACTGGCCAAAGCACACAACTACCTTTCTTCCAGCTCCCATCCTTCATAGTGTAGTTAGAAAGCAAACCACACCACAGGGAGGAGTACATAAGAGATAAAAAGAATAGAGTAACCTCACAGAACCCTTCTTTTGAATCCGAGGGATTTGACTCAGCGATCCAAATCCCTCAGTACAGGAATCCCTTGGTACAATGCTGTCTGAAGCTCTGCTGGGGGTGGGAGTGTCGGAAGTGTGTGTACACTAATGTGGGAGGCGATGTTGGCAACATTATCAAATGAGTTTACCCTGTAGAGGTGCCAAGCTTTTGCTTAAGCCAACTAAAAGTAAGTGCAATAATTAGTAATTCCTCTGCATGGAAAATCTCCTAACAAATACAAAATATATATGGGTGACATATATATTTCATATATATATGTTACACATTATATTATATATAATTATACATTAGATAAATAGATTTTCTGTGAGTTTTAGAGTTGAAGACAACACCTCACAGATTTAACACATTTCATTCATTCATATAGCAAATATTTACTAACAACCAGTCCTGAGTGAGGGATGACTCCCATGTTTATGTCTCAAAGAATTGAAAGAATGAAATGCCATTTCCTGAGATAGGGGAAACTGTAGGTAAAGTAGATTTGAGAGTAAGGAGCAGAAGTTAGTTTTCAGCAAGATAAATTGCTACTATCTTTTAGACATACGATGGGGCAATGGGCAGCAAGGGTCTGAACTTGAGAGTGAAAATCCAGCTGGAGATATAAACTTGCAAATCTGTCAATATAAAGATGGCATTTGAAGCCATATGTCTGCATGGGGTCACCTTGAGATAGCATAGATATCCGTGCACCCTGAACTCTGAGGCACCCGCCTCTAACTTTTAGTACATGGGGTGATGGAGTAGAAAACCACATGATGAGTGGGAAGGTGAAATAGGAAGACCAGGAGAGTTTAGAAGCCCAGAAGCTATGCAAAAGTTTCCTGGAGAAGGGCTTGATCAACTGTTTTAAATGCTACAGTTAACTAAGATGAAGAGTGGGAACTGGATTTGGCAGGGAGAAATCACTGGTGAGTGAAATCACTGGTGGTGGAGCAGTGTGTATGACAGCTTGAACGGAGTGGGCTTCAGAGATTGTGAAGGAGAGGATGAAGCTAGGCTTTCCTATTATCCAATGGTTTTGAATTACATACAATTCAAAAAGACAGGTCCATTTGAAACATTTATCATACATCGTTTTATCTGAAGATGAAATTGTGAATCACAGAAACCTAACAATACATCTAACTACTCCCTAGTGGTATACCAAATACAGTTTAAATGCACAATGACAAAAAAAAAAAAAAAGACGAGAACAAAATGACAGAAAGTTGTAAAATGAGAGTAAGCGATAATGTGGAGAAGCATTTACTTAAGCATTTTTTAGCAGAAGATTTCTTGTATTTTTTTCTTCTCTTTTTTTTCTTTATATGAGACCTTGCTGTTCACTCCCCCTGAGGAAGATAAGCCAGAGCATAAATGCAGATACTGAAGATATTTATTCCTAGATTTTAACATACCAGAAGCCAAGACATCAGCATTAACAATTAGAGTCTAGCTAGAATTCCCTGCCCCCCATCCCACAAAATTCCCATCCTCAGATGCCTGTGGTAAATATTCTTTCTGGACTAGAAGAATTAATGATAAAGGTAATTGAAAGAGATTTTCATGTAGACCTATATCCCCTCCCTCTTAGGCTAAGCCAGGAATGTGGGGTTGGAGAAGAAGAAAGTGACAGAGGAATTCCTAGTCAGCTTTGAGAGGTTTGGAACAAGGGAGAATCTCTCCTCCATATGCTGTCTGGCTCTGAGTGTCCTCATGAAATCCCTTTGGCTAAGGAGGACATCAGGAGAGGCTCTGGGTGGCCAGGCAGGTGGATTCCCAACAGGGTCGCAGAACAACTCCAGATGGGGGTGCATCCAAATGTTTGCTTCACAGCTCAGAGAGTGTCACACATGTGCCATCAGAGCCAGTGCAACTGGGATTTCAACAGGAGGTGTGCCTAAGGGCCTTAGTGGGTTTTAGCACAGAGAAATAGCTATGCCTGGAAGTGAAGACCTTCTAATGCTTGATGTAAGTTAAGCCCTGATAGCTGGGCTCTCCCATTCGGGAGTAAAGAGGCAGCTGCAGAACCCGACAGTGGTTGAACTGGCTATAACTTCAGTTAAAAGAAATCTGAAATTGCAGGCTAAATTCACATAAAATTGGCTGTTTTATATTTCATATCAGAACACAGAAGAAAATTTGAGATTGAAATTAGGTTGTTTTAGAGAAAAAAAATAAAGTTACAGTTGTTTTCCATGCCCATGGTGTTTTTATTGTTTGTTTGTTTTAGCATTGACTATGCACCACTATTATCATTTTTTTCTTTATTCTTTTTTTTTTGGAACAGGGTCTTGCTCTGTCACCCAGGTTGGAGTGCAGTGACCCAATCAAAGCTCAATGCAGCTTCAAACTCCTGGAACTCAAGTGATCCTCCTGCGTCAGCCTCCTATAGCTGGTACCGCAGGTGTGTGCTACCAGACTCAATTAATTTCTTAAAAATTTTCTATAGAGGCTCAGCATCCATAGCTCAGTGGTTGGGCACTGGCCACATGCACTGGGGCTGGTGGCCTGCTAAAACAACAATGACAACAACAACAAAAAATAGCGGAACATTATGGCAGGTGCCTATAGTTCCAGCTACTATAGTTCCAGCTTGCTTGGGTTGAAGCAAGAGAATCGCTTAAGCCCAAGAGTTTGAAGTTGTGAGCTATGATACCATGCCACTCTACAGAGGGCGACAAAGTGAGACTCTGTCTAAAAAGAAAAAAAATTTCTGTAGAGATAGAAATCTCTATAGAAATAGAGAAATCTCACTATGTTGCCTAAGCTGGTCTTGAAGTGCTGACCTCAAATGATATTCCCACCTCGGCCCTCCAAGGTATTAGGATTGCAGACGTGAGCCGTTGCATCCAGCCTTATGCCAACAGTGGTTGATAGAGAAATTCACACCAGACATCTGAACCTACAATTACATAGAAACGGCGTTAATAAGCTCTTTGGGAACAATGTGTGGTCTAGGAAACACCAAACACTGTACTTAGGATAATAAAAACTGGATTTGAATCCCAGCTTTGTTACTCTCCCTAGAATCTCAAGAAAGACAATAGTGCTTTTTGAGTCCTCAGATCCTTAACTGTGAAACAAAGACAGGTAAATATATCGTGCAAGACTGTTGTGATTATCAAATGCCATATATAAAAGAAAGTATTTTATAAACTTAAAATGTTTCAAAATAAAAAAATAAGGGCACAGATACCAACTGCTGCAATATGCCAGGTTCCTTGTCTTATGGTAAATAGCATATGTATTTTTGAGTTTATACTTAATATGTAATATAATGCTGTATTATATCAATTATGTCATATTCCTGGTTGACTTATGATAGACTTATCTTACTGATCTTTTCCAGACATATTTTTAATAATGCTCTTTTCATTCTCAAATTTTTTTTTTTTTGGTTTGGCTGATAAATTATATCTGTAAGTGGACCACCTCAATGTGGGAACGTCCACTGAATACATGTGGTGTATGTCTTGTCTATGAAAAGTAGGTTGTATTAGAAATCAAATCTAGGGCTGCTGACTTAAAAGGTCAGGCTGTTCTATTGTACCACCACTCATGGTTCAGTATTACTCTTTCAATGTGCATTAGAACCATGTATGTGTAAAGCAAACCCCTTTCTCTGAGGTATGGAGCCTGAGACCCATCTAAGCTGAAAGAGAGTTAAGAGCAGAATGAAAGCTGGTCCTTGAATTCCAGAGCAGACTGTCTCCCAAATCCTGTTTACTTTTAACGATTTGGCCTTTGCACTGGATTGGCAAGCAGTACAAAAATATGCAGATTAGCCTTAAGCAAATCGACTTAGAAATACTATATTAACAACCCTTCTCTTCAGCTTCACTTTTGTTTAGGTTTTATTCAAATATTCTTAAAAGAAAAACCTATATCTCCCTCAAACATGCCTTTTCTTTGGCATCCTAAAGCTTTTAATTGTGTCCAGCTTCTAAATTTAATTTAGAGAAATCTAAAAAATATTCTTTGAAAAGGCTTATGTTTGTTTCAGTTAAGCCTGAAGTAATGGTTCATGCCAGATCTCATTTTAACAAAATGAATTCACCATTCCCTGGTAAACACTGGATGAAACTTACAATTATAATGGTGAACAGAGAGACTCCCTAGCTATGGTTTGCAGACTATGTGACTTTATACTAATACTATAAATCACAAAGATCAAAATCTGGATCTGTAAGTGAACAACATTTCTATTGTAAAATTTACTTAGGGCAAAAAAAGCATTTTGTAGCATTCTTTCTTTCACTACATCTTTGTCGTTATAAGCCAAGTGAGATGGATATTTGGGAGAACAATCTTTAGTTAATTTAGGCTGAAACAATCTGAATAAAGATGGAGGAAAAGTGGAGTCATTTTATAACTATAATTCTGCCTGTGTATATTTATTTTTCAGAATAGTGAGTGTATCTGAACATTGTGGCTGTAATCCTAGCACTCTGGGACGCCAAGGTAGGAGGACTGCTTGAAGTCAGGAGTTCAAGACTAGCCTGAGCGAGACAGAGCAAGATCCCCTTCTCTAAAAAATAGAAAAATTATCCAGGTGGGTGCCTATAGTCCCTCTACTCAGGAGACTGAGGCAGGAAGATTGCTTGAGCTGAGGAGTTTGAGGTTGCAGTAAGTTGTGATGGTGCCATAGCACTCTAGCCAGCATGAGAAAGTGAGATGTCTCAGAAAAAAAAAAAAATAGTGAGTGCTTAAATTTGCATCCCTTACATTGATAAAAGATGAGGGAAATATGAAACTTTGTTTTCAAATACACGTACATGTAGAATTTGTACCTGAAATGAGGCCCACTGACCCAGAACACCTCCATCAAAATGTGATGATGTGTTTAGGAACAGTCAACAGGAAACCAAATATTACCTCCGTGTGATCAACTACAGGCAAGATCTGAATGCATTAAAAGGAAGAAACACTTGAAATGTGAAGAATGTGGCAAAGTTTTTAATAACTGTGCACATGAAAAACTTTAGGATGGATAAAGTGGTATAAATGCCATGACTGTGGAAAGATCTTTCACAAAATGTAAGTCTTAAGAGTTTACGAGATTATGTATACTGAAAAATAATTACGAGTTGAAATAGTGGTTTATTATCTTTACTTATCTATACTGATATTATTGTGCACATGAGAATTTATATTGGGGAAAAACCTCCCAACAGTATCTCAATCTTTATTCACCATTGGAAAACTTTTATTACAGAGAAGCCCTACAAACACAATGAAAGTGGAAGAACTTTTGTCCAAAATATATCTTAGAAAATACAACAGAATTCATCCTAACATATCCTTTACAGATGCAGTGAAAAATGTTTAATCAAAAATTAAGTCCAATTACCCATGAGAGGATTCACAATAAAAAGCACCAATTTTTGAACAGTGCTGTAAACCAGAATGGTGATTTTAGTTAACGTAATTTATTGGTATTTTCACTATTTTCTCTTATTACTTCACCTCAAGCTTCCTCTACATAAATTGAAATCTGATATTTAATTTTTAGCATGTCTTAAAATACTAAAATGTATCATCATGTTTCATAGCAAAAAACATCTGCATCTTCTGTGAACAAAGAAAACATGAGTAGTAGGCACTGTTTGGAGGGATGGAGGATGATAAATAGGAACACAAGACAAAATTTGTACTCTAGGACTTTGCAGTTCTGATAGGGAGAAGATTTCACTAATAACAGCAGAATGTAGCCTGAATTATAACATGTTAGTCTATAGAAGAAGATGAGAGACTTAAGTCTAACACAGGATAAAATTCATACTCCAGGACTTTGGAATTCAAATGGAGAAGATGTTTACTAATGAAGGCAGAATGTGACCTCTATTACATATAGGAGGTACATATTACTCCAGAGAAGATGATGGGAGATTTAATTCTAATGGAAGGAATTTCACTTCCATGAATTTATACCAAAAGATCTATTGGACAAATGCAAAATAAATAAAATAAAATAAGAATGTGCCTAGATGATTTCTGCATCAATTTGTATTGAATAATCAACTGCTTGATTATGCGAATCATCTTTATATTGGATTAGAGATAATAGAAAATAAGATACTTAAAAGAAAGGGGTGTATGTACATAAATGATATTTAGAGCCAGCCTACAGACTTCCACCCTTCTTTTGTGCCCATGACAGGCATTACTAATTGATCACGGCATAACTTACTCTGTGCTCTTACTATGCCCTTAGAATCCTTTCTTCTTGACATATTGCTCCTGAACATTAGAATCAAGTGATTCAGGTGACACAAGAGATGAACGCATTTTATTATCCAGGACATGACAGTGGTTTTCATACTATGCTCCTTTGATCTGTGGAACTCCCTGAAGGCTGCTGAGAGGGAGCCAGAGCAGAGAGAGAGTCAAAGTTTCTCCTTTCTGCTGTTACTACAGCTAAGGTGTTAAAAATGGGCTTAGAGTGGTTGCCTTTGGATGCAAGATTCTAGGGATCTAGTAAAGTTGCAGTGATGATATCTCAAGTGTTTTTCCATTGTGAAAATTCATGCAGCTTAACTTTTGGATTTGTGCATTTTTCTATATGTATCAGTACAAAATGATAGTTAACCCTTCACTACCAAAGGAAGATGGCAAGCCTAAACTTTAGAGACCATCAAATCCAGGCGTGTGTTACGTATTTAGGTTTAACAGGGTAACTTGCCATGTGACTTGGACAAATCGGTGAAGTTCTCTGTTTCATCTTTGTTCATTTTTCTTATCTGAAAGAGGAATAAAGAATATCTAACTCACGTGATTTTCATAAAGGGTACATGGCATAAGGAATATAAGGAACTTAGCATAATGCCTAATATCACCATAAGACATTAATGACAACTAAAACTTATAGGACCATTCCCATGTACATAGCTCTGTTTAAGGGACCTAATTTTCTCCAGAAAACCTCATGGGACAGGGCCTCTGTTTTACAAAGGAGGAAAACGAAGCCCAGACTTTCTATTACTCATCTAAGACATCACAGCTATTTAATGGAAAAGCCAGAAGTGAGATTCAATCAGGCAACATACTTAACCACTGCATTATCTAGCATTATTAGGGCCTATTACACGGTAGTTATTACCAACACAAGATCAAATCCTGAAAGAGATGTGGGAGGTAATGTGGAAGAATTGAGTGTGGGCTGAATTGCTGTTTTCCAGCAAGCAAATGGAAACTCTAGGGTTAAGCTTTGAAATTCATTGCTAAATAAATGGCTGCTGTGATGATGATGATGATGCAATCACCATACCTAATTTGAAAGAGAGAAGGCAATCAGATAAATGCAATATTATCATTGCCCTTTGTTAATGAAAGGATAATAACACGCCCTCCCTCAGCCCCCTGGAGCCTGCTCCCCCGGGCTGTTCTCCTTGGGATGCACTTGGCCTGCAGTCTCCCTTAGCCATCTCTACCCAAAAATCAGTGTTGGCTTTCATGTGACTATTGGTGATTTTTTTCCTCCATATTTTCAGCATTTTCTATAGTGAATACACTTTACAGTGGAAAAATTAACTTTAGAAATAAAATGAAGCAAAAACAAAAACCACTCTCCATAAGGCAATAAGAACCACATGTCTTCTAAATGGGAAACATGCTTATTTCTCCTTTATTTCTTGGGAGTAGCTTGCCAGACACACAGTCCACAGCTTTGAACCATTTACATAAACACACCCAAGCCAAGTGTTTGCACGCAACAGCTAAATTGCACCCACACTTAATGACTTTGAAGATAACGAATGGTAGAAACTTCTATTCACCTTCCTAGAATTCATCTCAGGTATTTCTTTCAAACCACAAAGCAGTGACATTTGTTTTAGAGGATAGATGTTGATATTTCAAGTAACTTTGAGATAAAACTCTATTCATATTGAGAGGGGAGGAAAAGTGCTCAGTGGTCGCTAAAGGGACAAATCCTTTCTGTGAAATGGAATGTCTAGAAATGGAGTGAGTGGTACCAGATAATTGTTACCATCCACCAGGGGGCACTATGGGTATATGAAAGCTTTTTCAGGAAACTGAACACCCCTTCACCCCCTAATTCTCAGCAGAGAAAGCTAATATAATTAGGTGAAAAGAATTCCATTTTTGTTATACTTGGTTTTTCTGTATAAACCAGGTAAGGCTTTTCCTCTTTAAGAAGAGATCAATGAATTGCACTACCCTTACTGTTGTGACTCTCTTACATTGCTGTAACCATTTAATTGTCACACTGTTATTTTATAATAAATGCTGAGTGTGTTTCACATGCAAAGCAGTGAGCTTGTCAAGATCACCATCTTGCTTGCAGGTTGGAGATTAATGAAGGGCTTCTGAGATAACTGTAAGGAACATGAAATAACCCGAGAATACAGAAGATAGATACAGTTTTGTTACAGTATTTAATGGTATTCTGTTAAATACTATTGCTGTTTGGTAATGGGAATATTTGCCACAGTTGTTTTGGAAAGCCATCTGCGGAAGGCACCGAAAATTGTACAAATAGAATAGGCAGAAAAGAAAGCAGAGTACAGCATTAGCAGAGCCGTAGAAGTTGAAATTTTGTTGCTAGGAAAATGAATGCTTTTCAGTTAGTATTTCTGGCTTTCTTGCACTGATCTGGCATGCTTCTAAATGCACTGATTCACTTGCTTTAATTTTTTTTTTTTGTAGAGGCAGAGTCTCACTTTGTCACCCTCAGTAGATTGCGGTGACATCACAGCTCACAGCAACCTCCAATTCCTGAGCTTAGCGATTCTCTTGCCTCAGCCGCCCGAGTAGCCAGGACTACAGGTGCCCGCCACAACGCCTGGCTATTTTTTTGTTGCAGTTTGGCTGGGGCAGGGTTTGAACCTGCTACCTTCAGTATATGGGGCTGGTGTCCCACCCACTAGGCCACAGGTGTTGCCCAATATTCATAATTTCTGAAGCTGTTATTCATGGTGGTTTCCTGCTGATTTCAAAAGACTAGAGAAAAACAAACTAGAAAAGCTCTTGTTTTGCTCTAAAGCAAACCACTTTGTGGAGAGAGAGGTCTTCAATTTGTCCTCCGGAGACGGGGAAGATGCAGCAAGGGTCTGGCATGGTGTCATTCCATTGGTGCCACTGAGAACGCAAGTTTTCATGCAGCACTGCCCTAAGAAGGCAGCGTCACAGGGATAACCCGAGCTGAGGAATCCAGTCCACTTGGAACGCTTTCCTGTGTTTTCCTGTGTACTAAGAATACAACTTTGCTATGAACAAATATATATTTAAATGTTAATTTTCTCTTAGAATTTGAAGTTGTATAGAACCTTTTGATTGGAATCAGATCCAGCACTCAAGCCTAATATAATTATTACTTTTTTAATAAAAAGGATTCTTTCATCATCATGATTTTTCTACAAACAATAGCACTGCTTTTTATGTTACTGAATTTTCTGTTTCTTATGTTATGCTTCTTAGGAAAATGCTATTTTCTTGTTAAATTAGAATGTGCAGACAAGTATTTACTCACCACACATGAACATGACCTCCTTGTAGTCATCACTCTCAATATTTATGGTCTAAGAATGAGGTAGCCCGGGTGAGTCATATATTTACACTTACCAGAGAGATTAAGAAAAAAATTAGCACCATAATTTCCCTTAAGTAATGGGAAAAAATGTGACTTGTTACATATTTATTTTCTGGGTCAGTGTTTTTCCAGCCATTCCACAGAGCCCTAGGGTCACCTAAGGTTTCTTTAGGTTTTCTTGAAAGGAAGAATGAAGGAGATATGATGAGTGACTGATTTTAAATTTGATAACAATTATCTGCTACTTTTAGAGGACACTGCTAAATCCTGTGAAGGTTACTGTTCTGGATAGTGAAAAATGTGAATATAAGCTTTAAATGTTTGAAATGAATGGCCTTAAATTAAATGTCTCAAATAACAGAGCCCTAGACATGTCCTTTGCTCACAAAAAAAGATCCAATCTTTAGATATGTGCCTAAAAAGGGAGAGCCTGTTATTTGTCAATGAAAGGGAGACAATAAAATTCAGAAAAATGCCAAGGTGCTCCATAAGGAAATTATAGACAAATACTCTCCTTAGAAAATGTAGAAATGATTAAATAGTTTTTGTAATTTGTAGAAAAACAACATCAATGGTGCTTGGCATTCTAACATCTAAACAAGACATCTAGAATAAATACATTCATCCAAGGCAAATTATATTATTCACCTAAAATTCACCAGTAGCTGCAAATTGTCCTCTCTGGTGATTTTTTCAAAATAGATAGTGTCATGAGTTGAATTGTGTTCCCCCAAAAGATGTTGTAGTCCTAACCCCAGTCCCCACAAATGTGACATTATTTGGAAACAAAATCTCTACAGATGATCAAGTTAAGATGAGTTCGTGGGGCTGTGCCTTGATCAGTTTTCACTGCGTTCTTAAGACAAGGAGGAACCAACCTTGATTTTGGATTCCATCTTCCAGAACCACGAGGCCATAAATTTGTGTTGTTGAAGCCAGTCAGTTGGTGGTATTTTGTCAGAATAATGCTAGCAGTACAGAAATATATTCCCTGTACTAGTCTTCCTGCTTGCCATTTGGCCACTGTGTGTCCCTGGCGATGATAGAACACAGTTTTGTCCAGATTGCCCCACCACCTGGTCTGGTTCTGAACAACCTCTCACTGCCATCCACATAAGGCAAGTTCCTTTTAAAGTTTGCCAGACCAAAGCAATTAGGAGGGCAAATCTGTTATAAAAACCCACATTTTGCCCTATGAAGCTGAATATAAATTCTACTTTGCATATTGTTCCTCGTGAAACAAGCTATGTCCCCAACGATCAGAAAAGAATCAAGGATTGTCTTTCTTCAAGAAAAATTTGGCCAAGTTGCTAGAGTAACCTAATTAATAAGAATTTTGCAAAGTGGGAAAAGCAATGGAATTAAAAACAGCAACCAAGGACATACATTGATGACCAAAGAAGATAGCCAGAATGACCTCTTCTGATATTTGGCAAATGAGCTTGAGAGAAGTTAATCAAAATGAGATTATAGTATGAGACATGTTCATTTAGGGGAAGGTACATTACAAGTACTTAGCTGTAGACACTGACTCCCCACCAGCTTGAACCTTGCTCCACAAGGAGACTTGAAAAAGAAGTTATTTAGTATATGCATAAAATGACCAATTTGAGATGAGAAACTCAGCTAAGAGATAATAAGACTGACAAAAAACTAAATACAGGATATAAAGCAAGCAATTAAAAATTAAAGGAGAAAGCAGGAATAATATTAGAATATCTAAAGTAATCTAAACCCACTAAGTTTTGTATCTTTCATTTCCCAGTGTCTACGATGCATTGTAATTACCAGAAAAATATGTACGCATCTGGTGCCACCTGTGTAGGTGTGACCAGAATCTGCCTGATGGAAAATAAAGGATTAAACAAATAAAATGAGAGAAAATGACACATAAAGGGACAACTGAAGTTTCCAGAAATGCAAATACATAACTTGGTTGATGAAGCCTCCAGCGTAGTCCTTCTGAGCAGAGCTGTGTTTCCACAGGAAAACGAGGGTGGAGGGAATCACAAAAGTCTTGGCTCCCATCCACCCCTGTGGCCTGCTAACACAGGCCCAGCTCCACAGAGTACTGGGGTCCCACTATAGTTTGCCAGAAGAGCTGTTTTCATTAAAATTGAGTGAGAAGGAGAATAGGTAGCAGAAACTGTGACCTGCCAGGGAATGAGGCTTGGGGAAGGTGCGGGGAGGCTGGGGACTGAGAAAAAGCTTCCTCTTCTGATTGGGAATTGCTGATAGGACAACTCCATGGTACCTTAACATTTACATTGTTCTAGGATTTAGAGTCTCTCTCAACTCCAGGAGTAACTGCAGTCCCAGGGGACTCCAAAAGCAGCTAGTTGTTAAGCCAGGTTATTCCATACTAAGGTTATAATGAAGTTATGTGATACAGCAGAGTCCTTAACCTGTTTTGCACTAGGGGCCACTACCACATTTTTGTTGGGGAAGAGGACAGAATCTCTCTTTGTTATCTGGGCTAGAGTCCAGTGGCATTATCATTGCTCACCACAACCTCAAACTCCCGGGCCCAAGTAATTTTCCTGTCTCAGCCTCCCAAGAAGTTGGGACTGTAGGTGCAAGCCACTAGACACTATGACTGGCTAATTTTTCTATTTTCTCGTAGAAACTGGGTCTGGTTCTTGCTCAGGCTGGTCTCAAGCAATCCAATCACCTTGGCTCCCAGAGTACTAGAATTATAGGCATGAGCCACTATGCCCTTTCATGAACACTTTTTATAACAATTTTTTTTTTTTGAGATAGAGTCTCAAGCTATTGGCCTGAGTAGAGTACTGTGGTGTCATAGCTCACAGCAACTTCCAACTCTTGGGCTCAAGTGATTCTCTTGCCTGAGTTCTAATTTTTTAGTAGAAACAAGGTCTTGCTCTTGCTCAGTCTGGTCTTGAACCTGGAGCTCAAGCAATCACCTCACCTCGGCCTCCCAGAGTGCTAGGATTACAAGTGTGAGCCACTGTGCCCAGCCTATGGTAACATTTGTAGATATATATTAGAAACTAAAATATATGTAATTATAAGTAAAAACAACTATGCTGAAATACCACTATTAAATTTTTTTCAAATATTAATGCAGTGCTATAGAAATACTTTCAAAATAAATTGGTGATATAGTAATTATATCCACATATGAAATATGATCTAGTCTCAAGTCTAATTATTATAATTTCACCTTAATGATGAATATGAATGTCATTTTGAGCTATCAGCAAGAACTGATATAATTGAAAATATCTGTGATTTCTCTTGGTGACAAAGGCATGGGTACTGCTAACGCTGTGATTTGTTTCTACATTCATAATAGAAGGCAATGCTAAATATGTCACTTAGCTAGTGAAAATGAAGATTAAATGTTTACCCATGCAAGTTCACAGAGCCCCTGAAATATATCTGTGAACTCTGATGGGTCTGGACCTCAGGTTAAGAACTCTACCAAAGAGGCTTCTCCATCTTGATACAGAAGTTTGCCAAAATTACCAAGTCAATTTTTACGCAATTGTGTCAGTATTAAATTAACAACTTTTCAAAAAGTTGTTAATTTAATCTATCTCTAAGGATTCAGAAATTACTTCAAAATCTTTACAGGAAGTAACATTGTACCAAATACTCTTGCCCTGCGGACTTGAGGAATGCTTGTTATGAAATGGCTCTGTTCAGAAAACCTATAATAGTTCTTAATATTTTCTTTCTAAACCAGGATGTGGGACATGTTATGCAAGAATGAAGTGGTATCATCTCGCATTGAGAGTCCTCGGGACAAATCAGAGTTGGGGGATCAATATAAACAATAAGACACAGTTCAAATTTACGGGACTGTGAAGTTAGGTCAAATTTCAGTCCATTCTCAACCCTTCCACTCACATTTGGCAAGTCTTTTACTTCTCAAAACCTCAGGTATCTGAGTTACGAAATGAGGGTAAAAATAGTGCCCGCCTCCTGGGGATATTGAAGGGATTAAATGAGGTAACGACCATAAAGCGTCAAACTAGCATCTGCCGTACAGCACACACTGCATGTCGTGAAATGAGGGAAAGGGGGCCCTTGCAGATTGGTCCCAGCTCTCTCCGTCTTCTCTCTCAGCTTCTTCCCCAGTACCTGCTCTGGAAGGTCCACTTTAGCGGATGGCCCATGCTGTTCATTTTGCCCTGCAGGGCTCGTCTGCTGAAGAAGGCAGGAGAAAATAGAAGTGGCCACTTACTGTAGAAAGCAGATGCTCAAGAATGCCAGAATAGCTTAGAAATACCTGCAATCAGCAGATGCAAGTGTAGGTCTGGTATCAGCTTTAGAATATTTTGTAATTTGGGGAAATATTTTACAATCCAGCCACCCCCAGTTTTCCTGTGCCAAAACGTCAACAGGGACGTGCAAGAAGCTTGAGAACTAGCAAGTAATTTTTCAAATGAATTCCTGCTAGTTGGGACTGACATTAAAGATAGAATTTATGGTCATTCTTAGGAAACACCCATGAAAAAGTGGTGCTAAAACTTATCAACTGCTTCCTGTTCCTAAAGTGGTAAAGCTAACTTACCATGAGTTTCCCATTTTTACTCCTTTTGGTTTCCTCCGTACACTTAGAGATGCAAAATAAACAAATAAATAAATAAAAACAAAAGAAAAAGGAGACAGAACTCTAACTTCAAAATACTCAAAGTTATCTGATGACTAGGAAATGAGAGCTTTAGCTGTTTAATTGAAGAAATTGGACTTTTCTTTCACATCACAGTAAAATGCAAATAATTCTCTCCACTGATGGGGAAATTTTACTCTTCAGTATTTTTATCATTTTTTGGATGTATTTTCTTTCATATTCTGTCCACACACTGTTTATATTGTTTCCCATTTATCATTCACTCTCTTCTCTGTACATACATAGATATAACATATAAGATACATAATGTACAAACATATATATTATATAAATATATCATATATGTGATATTTAAATATATAATATATAAAATATGTCTATATATATACATTTTTCTGTACCATTTGAAAGTCAGTTGGAGATACTACATCTTCTTATCTCTAAATGCTTCAATGTGTACACTTATAATACAGTTATTTTAATGTAATAAAAAATTATTATTAGAAACGTTAATATCTAATAATGCTATTATCTAATATGCCATCTATATTTAAATTTCTTCAATTATCTCAATAATCCCCTTTACCGTTGCTTTTCTCCTCCTTGATACAGTATCTAATCTAGGACCAAACATAGCATCTAGTCATTATATCTCTTTACTCTTTTAAATTAAAATAATTCTCCAGTCTTTTCTTATATGATATTTTGTCTTTAACATTTTTGTAGAGTGCAGGGAATCTTGAAGAGTATGCAGTTTTTAAAGAGAGCCACGCTAAAATTTTCCTCAATTGTCTAATATTATATTTTCTCGGGATTGGATTCAGGTTCTGCATTTTGGGATAGTGTGATTTATGGACATTTGTCTAAGATAACAGAGCAAAATTTTGACATTTCATGGTTCATTTAAGAAGGAAGAGTGCATTAGAGAGTACCATCAGTTTTGGAAAATGGATAGAGGGAAAATATAAGGGTAACTATTTAGCACCTGTGACAAATTTCTCCTTGTTTAAGACTGCATTTCTGTTTCATTATAATAGTTGGTAGAGTTCTCAGGGGTTAAGCAGTTTCCATCTGTAGTGGTCTATCATGTAGTGACATATTTTGGTCATTTTTATTTTAAATCCTTTTTTTGATGCTATACTCAAAAAAGTAGTGTTAGATTTTGTTCATTTCACCCATCTAAGTATAAAGCACTGTGACCCTATTGGGCAGCAGTGACAGGCCATTTGACAAGCTGACATGGAACACAGAGGGACTGAAACCGGTGTAAGGTATGTACAAATATCACTGAAACATCGTTTTTATAGAGGCCACATTTTCAAAACATTTCTCAGAGCCCCATTCATAAATAATTTAAACACAGTGTCTCCAGCATCTGTACCCTTGGGTCAGAAAAGTAGAAAGTATTGTAGAAATATACTCTAACCTAGTCTAGAGAGAGGAAAGGAAAACATCCCTTGGGAAATGTTATCTAAGCACGGACTTGAAAAATTGCACTACTGTCTTAAACAAAATGAATCTCCTATGAAGATTTTATTGTATAATAAGGGAATGGGAAGAGGGCTGTCTGAGGTCAGAGGAACCCAAACCTCCTTGTTGAAATGGTAACCTTCCCTGATGATACACCAAGTGGACCAAAGCCAATATACAGCCTGGTCAAGCAGGAGAAAGCAGGAGAAAGCAGGGGATGGGTTGATCAGAAGAAAGAAAGAAATCAGATTAGTCTTCCAATATACTAAATAGATCTCACTAAAGGAGGTGGGGAGAGCTTGGGTGTACATACTAACTGTACAAAATTCATCAAAAACTCCATTAATTTGTTTTCCCATTGTTAGAACCAACTCCCAGAACATTGTCTCTAGGGTGAAGGGATAAAGATGACTCCTAATTAACACACATACGCTATTAGCCACATGCACTGTATATCCACTAGTCATGGCACAAAGAGTAAGATGGATAGCAAACCTGGAGTGAGAAAAGTGAGCAGAGAAAGTTTGTCCTTACTATGCATATGAAGATCTTTTTGTTCTCAGGGAAGGAAAATAAAGCATGAAGAATTGTTTGAGAAAAAAATAAGAAGAACCAAATTTACTGCATGGTTGCAATTTCTTGTTTCGGGGCTTTTAGAGACTAGCCCAAATCCCTTGTTATGAATATGGGAAAATGGCCCCAAAAAGATTAGCCTTGCCTATCATCACACAGTCTCTTAGCACCACAGTGAAGAATAAAACTGAAGCCTCCATATAATCTTGTACCAGATCTTGGAATCCTATAACATCTCTTTATTTTGTGAATATTTAAATTCTTCCCATTAGCAGTAGCTTTATACTGAGAGTTTCATGTTCAGCCTAAACTTTTGCTAAGAATTTTGAGTAGCTTTGCTGAAACAGTTTGAGTATATTTGATCTTGACCCCCAGGTTGTGTTAATGAGGATCCCTGGTTTCTATCTTTTGTTGAACTATCACAGAAAGTAGGTGGAGATCACAGGCTCTTTCTTTCACTGTGAGCCAACAATGCCAGAAGCACTACACAAAACCTAAGCAGACGTTACCCCTGCCAGGTGGCCTGATATTCAAAAAAGAGAAAGGAATAACATGCTAAAAAAAAGTGAATGACTCAGGCAACAGGGAAAAAGAAAGAATGACAATTAAAATTTATAATTTTATTTTGTGACTCATGGAGTTATTTTTCCTGAACTGTATTTCAAAAAGTGCCTTTGTTAATTTTTAGATGCGTAAAACAGATTTGAAAGGAAAAGGACAATGAACCAAAAGAACCAAAGTTCAACATGAATGTGAAAACTTGGGTTAGAAAAGGGAAATGTTTTCAGTTTGGGATAAAAAACATAAATGTGGAACTGGGAAGAAAGTAATTTTTTTAAATTAAACCATAGTTGTACATTAATGCATTTATGGGGTACAATGTGCTGGTTTTATATAGAAATTGAAATACTTTCATCAAACTGGTTAGCATAGCCTTCACTGTACTTTCTTAATTATTGTATTAAGACATTTATACTCTCTACTTAGTAGATTTGATATGTACCCTTGTAAAATGCACCATAGGTGTGGTCTGACCAATTACCTGCCTCAACCCACGCTGCCTCCCCTACCTCACCACCTTCCCCTTTATCTGGGGTTGTAGTTGGGTTATAGCATTCATATGGAAGTGTGGGTGCT
>CAUYON010101364.1:0-22097 GCA_963573935.1 Arctocebus calabarensis | reverse complement strand
TAGTTATGGATTTGGGAGATAAAAGACCAGGATTAGAGAGAAGTACAGAAAAGGTTGCTCCAGTGTCCAAAAGAAGTTTTTTCTCCTGGCACTCCACTGTAAGGCAAACCTGGGGCTCTTGAGGGGTGATGACACAAGCTGACGTCAGTGAAAAATGTGAAGGTTACAAACATTTTACCAGGCAGTTTTTATCTGCAGATGCCATGGCAAAGTTAGAAGATGGAGCTAAAAGAAGTTCTGTGCTAGGAACTTGCCCTTGAATTTTTGAAACTCTGAACAAGGCAATGTGGCAAAGTTGTAAAATGCTGAGGAATGTGGCTGTAGGCCAAACTGCTGTATGATGACTCATATTGAGCAAAGGTGTCATACAGACTGTGATACACCAAGGCACAAGTCACAGATGGCAGATGACACTTTAAAGAACACACAAACATTAATACACACACAGTTCTGCAAGGAAAAGCCATAGTAGCAAGCTAAGCTTCAGAGCAGTGATTTTTTTCAGCCGGTGTGCTCTTCCTTGAGGGGATCTTAGGTGTACCGTAAAAATTTTTAAAGATAACTAATTAAATTATTTTCAAAAGAAGTTGAAAGCACAGGGAGGTGCCTGTGGCTCAAAGGAGGAGAGTGCAGGCCCTATATGCCAGAGGTGGTAGGTTCAAACCCAGCCCGGCCAAAAACTGCAAAAAAAAAAGTAGTTGAAAGCACAGTAAGTATATTCTTTATCTTTTTTTTACTCTTTTTTTTTTTTGGATCAACATAATTTAAGTGTTCCGTGTAACTATATGTTCAAGTGTTGCATGAGATAAAAAAGGTTGAAAACCACTGTTTTAGAGGATTAGAAGTCTTACTGTGGTCCTAATTTCAGTGTCCAGCTAAGATGTTTAGGTTAGGCCCGCAGTCTCTCAGGGATATCAATGTTTTATCAGTAGAGAAAATATCTCATGTGCCATTTACAATCCTGTCAATGCCACAAAGTGGTGAATGGCATTGTCCTCACCCATCACCTGTCCTCTGCTCTTTAGATGTTTTTTGCCTGCGGGTAAAGTTGTCTTCTTGAGAGACCTCAGAGGCCAAACCTTGAGCCACAGATAACAGTAGCTCAAAGTGAACAAAACCCATAAATAACATGAAATGTTTAGTGACGGCAAAAAGTGGAGAGTAGCAGGATAGGAGGTTACATGAGCAGAAATGCAGGGAACAGCAGCAAGGGGGACTGGAAAGGAGTGTGAAGAGTGGCTGGCTAAGCCTGGGGACTGTCCACAGTCAGTGGAACATAAACTAGATGTCTGTGCACAGATCACATTCCTTCCCATCAGCCAAAAAGTGACATCCTCCTCTGGAGTCTGCACGGTTGTTTCTGGAGCTCGGATTGTACAGAAACAAGTTGAATGTTCTTCCCAAACAACTGCCTCCCTGGGTGGGGGTAAGATTCCCACTATGTAAACAGAGAAATATAATGGCCAGTCAGTGATAACACCTCCTAAAGTTAAGTTGTGTTTATAAGCTATTTATATTAAAAAGGACCAAATCTATTTATTATTTACTCTCGACAGCCCCCGTTCATTACCATTTCTGTGTGTTTATATTTACTGTGCCCTGAGCTTTGAAATGCTCCATCTTCCATTCCTTGTCTACTTCATCTCCAGGCGAACTCATGCCCTACTTACCCAGATAGGGGAGCAGCTCCTTGTATTGAGCTTCCAAATCACTTGACCAGCACCTTTTATTCCATTTCTCTTTCCTAGATGGCAGTTCTGTGGTGGCACAAGAGTCTAAGTCTCAGCTCAAGTACAATAATTATTATTTTAGACGTCTTTTTCCCACCTACAGTTATCCCGAGGGGGTGAGCTCTTCCTTTCTCTGTGTGTTCATCTGCCTGGATTTCTGAGAACACCGTATTCCTAGCCAGGTGTATTCATTGACTACATCCTGATGGGAATCACCTGGATATTCACGATGCTCTCATTTGTCTTCTGAGAAGACAAAGCTGCAGAGAGCCCAGATACTATGGAAACAGGTTTATATAAATACTTCTGTAAGAAATGTGCTCTCCCAGAGCTTTTAACGAGTCACAGAGTGAATTTTTCAAACTGAAACTTCTTCACATAATTGCATTGGAAGCCTGTGTTGTCAGGCCATGCTTTTAAAAAATACCTTTTTCTCTATCAGCTCACATTAACCACCTACACACGGTGGGAAATGTCACTTCAGAAGAGCCTGCTATATCCTATCTCCCCTTAAATTGTTCACTTCACTAACATCATCGGAAATATACGGTCAGGTAAGTGCTTATATTTTTTAATGCTATTTTGTTCTGGTATAATCTCTAAATTTTAGGAAACGTTTTTTACCAGGAGCATGTGGCAAAAGAAACCTGCCTGCAGTGACATTTTATATGTTTAGACATATGCAGACCCAACTACGTTCACTGATTTGTTTAGTAATGAATTTTACAAATATTTAATGAGCACGTACTATGTACTGGGAAAAATTGTTAAGCCAGGAAGGTAGAGTGATGAACATGATTTTAGAGTATATAATACATTTTAAAGTAAGGAAACTCAAAAACTAATATATTCCTTAAGGATTTAATCATTTGATTTTAAACTATATTTCCGAAGTTTCCATTCACAGTGAACCTGGTTTCAACAGCCTGTGAAAAGTGACAATTAAAATGAAATTAACACATAGATTTCACTGAAGCCAAAATATAACATGAGGAAATTTATTTCAGATTGAATCAGAATTATTTAATAATTAAAAGGATTTCTCCTTGCCAGGAAATGAAAAATGAAGATAATTAGAACTACCACCTGGGCTAGAATCCCAAGATGGGTGACACAGTGGGCAAATTGCCCAGGAGTCAAATAAAATGAGAATTTGATCCGTTGTTCTCAGTGGGAGCCGTTATTTGATATCACTGTATTTTCATCATCTCCCAAGCCCATGAGAATTTCTTTTAAAAGTTCTGATTTTTAAATCCAAAGAGAAAGTTCTTGATTTAAAAAAAAAAAGAAATATATTAGTAGTAGTAGATGCTAAGGAATTAAGAAAAAGAAACATTTCCTGAACCACCACTCTATTTATAAGCACAAAACTAGCACTGAACTTACTTGAAAGGTCAGTTACAGTAAATTCCCATCATCTCAGATGTAAGTAGTGACAAAATATTTATTTACTAGGAAATTAAAAACAAATAAATACTTTCTGCCTCCAGGTTGAATATAGGTTCTGCAGGGAATACCTACCTGACCGCGGTAGGGAATATCTACCCTGCTAATAGAACTATATAAACGTAATCAAACTCTGTGGGTTAACAGAAAGCATCCATGAGGGTGACAAAGAGAAGTCCAAGTTTAATTTCTAGGGCAAGAAAGAAACCAAGCACTCAATGTCTCATCAGAGGATTCATGAAAATAATCTACACATAATCGTGTTAGGGGGTGATGTGGGAAGAATGAATACATTTCTTAGCAAACACTTAAATGTTTTCAGACTTCTGGCACTCCATTTCTATAAATGCATGTACCAAATAGTCCAGCTGCCGTATATTCTACCTAGGCAGAATATTCTATTCTAGGTTTCAAATATGCTCTTATGACCAAGCCAAGTCTACTTTTCCATCGTCTCTTACCTACTATACTTTACTTTCAGGAATGAATAATGGTTCCTGAAATGAAGAGAAAAGCACAACTTAATTTCTGTAAATGCTTACATTTTTACCCCTCTAGTATTTTTTTTTCTCCTATTGACATAATTTCTTATCGAAAGATTCCCCTCGTCTTCCTATATTACAAAATTAAGTTTTAGCCTGTTTGAATCTCTTTTGAAATGTAAAGAATATAAAAGAGCACATGTTACTATGTAATATCTTGGAAGAAACTTGCAAATGTAGAGGTCTTCAGAGATTACAAATCATTTTTCATATACAGTGTCTCATATAATTATCAGAATGATATTCTTCTTCATTTATTATTTGTACATGTATGTATCTCTTTAGATGTGAAAATCGAGGCTCAGAACTGCGTAGCCATTTGCATATGTTTTCAAGACAGAATGGGGGTTGCCAGTCTGGCCCACTTCACCTCCCCAGCAAGGCAAACCCTTGGCACACACTCCTCCACATTTGTTTCTGCTAATTCATACATAGGCCATTATGTTCATCTTCCATCACTTGAATTCCCCTCCTTCATCTTCCCTCTCCTCACAATCATTACTTTCTCTTCAAATTAATACATTGTTTTTCTTGGGGTTATCCAGTATCACAATTCTCTTTAGAAAAATAAATGTGTGTTTTTAGTGATTTCTGAGAAATAAATACTGAAGTCTCATTCATTTAGAAACATGTCTAAGATACTTAAGTAATCCCTCTCCACTTGTAAGTCCTCTGTCCCAACACACGTCTGATGATGTGCATAGGAGCTTAATTTTCATTAAATCCATTGAGAAAATTTCTACTCAATTCTTATTGAGAAAATTATGGTTTTAGCTCTCATAGATCTTTGCTTTTCCTTCCCTCCATACACACACAGTCTTTCTCTCTCTTCCATCCATTGTAGCTTCCAGTATAACTGTATTATATGCTGCATTATACCTTTTAGTTGAGTGGATATTCATATCTACATTGTTTACTAGATCAGTACTGATTCTACCCGAGTCCAGTAATATGCTATGATTACCTTTCCTTTGATGTTCATCGAATTACTCCTCTGAATGTATTTTTCACATGATTGAACACTTCTGGTAATCTGAAATTTTCATTATTTATGTTGGCTTCTTTACTTCTGTATTTATTTATTTGCGGATCATGCCCCCCAGACCCCCATTCTGCTGCTCCAGTTTGATCTGACTGCACTCTAATTGCTGTTCTGAGAATGGATCGCCAAGACTTACATTTCTGGAAATATATCCAAAAATCTCTCCACCTAAAAAAAGATATACAAATACCAGACACAAATAAAAGAAACTTCACTTTAAATCCACAGCTAAGTTCACAATAAAATAAGCCCAGATGACTCAAATTGAGAGTGAGAGCCTCAGACAGCAGATACACAGGCTCTGTGGCTATGGCTCTCCTGCTGGCCTTTATCAATTTTGTTCCCAGGTTCAGAGCCCTGCAGAGGCATGGAAAAGGGTTTTAGGATGAAGCTAGATGAAGGTTGAGCTTGAGATCTCCTCTCATTTAAAGCAAAGACTATGGCTCTATCCACAGTGAAATGGTAGTCTAGAAAAATAAAGTCACCTCAAGACAGACATATAAAGATAAGCATTAATATTGGTCTCAGCCTGGGTACCAGGTGCGATTAGAGGGAAAAGTCTTTCCTAGCAATTTCTAAGTATAAGATGTTAAATCGTTACCATATCTGATTAAGATTTTTCACAATCTCCCTAAAGTAATTCAAAGTGATCTTAGGGGGTGGAGCCTATGGCTCAGTGAGTAGGGCTCTGGCCCCATATACTGAAGGTGGCGGGTTCAAACCTGGCCTCAGCTGAACTGCAAAAAAAACAAACCAAAACAAACAAAGTGATCTTAGGTTGATCACAAGACTGGGCACTTGAAAGAGCTGAACCGAGTTCATGAGTAAATAAACCACCCCAAAGAGTTGGTGGGAAAAAATAATGTTTCCATTCAAAATGTACAAATTCCAGGGAAAGGGATTATCTCAAAAATATGGAAATGATTTTCTTTAAACTTCTAAATGAAATAAAAATCATGGTAAAAGAACAGATAAAACAGAAAGATTGGATACATTATTTAAAAGACCTGAAGGTACTCGGAGACCTGAAACAATATTAACATTGAAAAAGAAAGATTTTTGAATGGATTAAGTGGCACATTTCACACAGATGAAGAGTAAATTATTAAGCTAAGAGAGAATCTAAAGAAAAATCTATAATGCACAATAGAAAGGAAAATAATTTTAAAAACATAAAAGAGATGCTAAGTTATAGAAAGGACAAGTTGAATAAAATATGATCTATTCAGAATTCCAAAAGGAGACTAAACAAGAGAGATGGGGTTAGGAGTAATTGCTCTACTGGAAAAAATAATGACTTATAATTTTCAAAAGCTTAAGGAAAAAAACAAATTTAAATGATCAAATGCAGAAACCCCAACAAATTCCAGGTGAGACAAATAAATTAAAATCAGTACCTAAAAATATTATATAGAAACTATTGAATGTAAAAGAAAAAATAACATCTTAAAAACAACCAGAATAATACAACTAAACAACCAGAATAATGCAACTACAAAACAATGATGACAGAGAGGCAGCAGATGAATAGTGGAATATGTTGCAAATGCTGAATGTGTTGCAAAATATACAATAATTGTTACTCTAGAATTATATGCCCTGTGAAGCTATTTAGAAGAAGAGTAAAAAAGACATATTCAGAAGACCCTGTCGTCTTGCGAAAAAGATACTGAGAGAATGAACCATCACAATAACTTCAGTAAAAAATATAAAGGTATATGTAGAATGTTAATAAAAGTATATAAACCTTTTAGATAAAGCACAAGATGAATGGCAAATGAGCAAGAGCTCCTTCTAACATGCTCGCCTACGAGCCAGCAGATTCTCCAGGAGAAGGTAAAACTGTTCGTAAAATTGATTAAGGATCAGACATTTTACAATATTGTAAAACTGTGAAGGAGAAATGATTTTTTTGTTGTTGTTGTTTTTGTTCAATAGAGAAGTTATCATGAAGATTATGGTTTTATTAACCTGGAGTATATTAAATGGTTTTATATATAACAGCTTTCTGGAGAGGGGTACATTTTAAAGGGACTACTTATTTTTAAATTTCAGAATATTAGGGGGTACACACGATTTGTTCACATATTTTATTTTTATACAGACTGAGTCTGAGTTGTAAATGTGCCTTTTACTGAGATACTAGAAAGAACGGGTAAATTCACCCGTCCTTTCTCCCTGAAGCTTGATTTCTTAGAAATTTACTTCCATTTGTGGATGTAAGTATTGATTAATTAGTTCCAATTTGGTATTGAGTACATGTGTTGGTTTCTCCATTCTTGTGATGTTTCACTTAAAAGGATTGTATCAAAAGATACTAATTGCCTTTTCTTTATTATGGAGGAGTATTCCATGGTCTGCATATAGCACAATTTATTATTTCATCCACATATTTGTGGTCACTTGGGTTGTTTCCATGCCTTTCTGATTATGAATTTTGCTGCTATAAACATTCAACATGTCTGAGCCACGGATGGTTCAGGATCCATCCCCCCAATATTATAAAACTAAGCTAAGGATGTCTGAGCCATCCTTACTGGAGTTAGGTTATCTCTCAATGTAGTTTTTATTTGCATTTCCCTGATAATTAGAAATGTTGAGCATTTTGTCATGTGTTTATTGGCCATTAGCCTGTCTTCATTAGAAAAAATTCTATTCATGTATTTGGCCCACTTTCTAATTGGGGTTGTTTGATCTTTTCTTGTTATTTTGCTTGAGTTCTTTGCAGATTCTAGCTATTGGATCTTTATCAGATGTATATAGCTTGTGAATATTTTCTCCCATTCTGTGGGTTGTCTATTAGCTCTTTTGATCATGTCCTTGGATGTGCAGAAGCTTTTAAAATTGATTAAATATACCCATTTAAGTGTATTTATTTTCCTTGTTGCTGTGATTGCTTTGGGGTTTTCTTCATGAATTTTTTGCCTATGCCAGTATCTCTAAGAGTTTTTCCAAGATTTTCTTCTAGGATTTTTATAGTTTTCTTTCTTAGGTTTAAGTCTCTTATCCATTGTAAATTAATTTTTGTGAGCAAAGAGAGATACAGATTCTGTTTCCGTCTTTTACAAGTATCTGTCCATTTTCCCCAGCACCATTTGTTGAATAGGGATTCTTTTCCCTTGTATGTGTTTTGTCAAAAATCAGATGGGAATATGTGGATGATTTCACCTCTGAGTTCTGTGTTCTAATCCTTAGCTCCATGCCTCTGTTTTTGTGTCAGGACCATACTATTTTGGTGACTATAGTTTTGTAGTACAGCTTGAAGTCTATTAAAGTGGTATCTCCCACTTTGTTTTTATTACATAAGTTTGCCTTTGCAATTTGGGGTCTTTTCAAATGCCCATATTCTTGAAGAAAAGTTTACTTAAACTACACAGGCTAATAAGCAGCAATACCATAATTGCTGGGACTTATCACCCCACTACAAGAACTGGACAGATCTTCCAAATAGAAAATAAACAAAGAAATAACGGACATAAACAGAACTCTGGAAAAAACAGACCTAAAAGACATTTACAGAACATTCTATTCCCAAAGCAACCAAAGAAGAACCATGTTCTTCTCATCAGTATATGAAACATTCTCTGAGAATGATCATATCCTTGGCCACAAGACATGTTTCCACAAATACAAAAAATAGAAACTATAACTTTTATCTAGGCTGGCCACAGTGGCTCATGTCTGTAATCATAGCACTGTGGGATGCTGAGACAGACAGATTGTTTGAGCTCACTGGTTTGAGACCAGCCTGAGCCAGAGTGAGAACTTGTCTCTAAAATATAGCCAGGCATTGTGGCGGGCACCTGTAGTCCCAGCTACTTGGGAGGCTGAGGTAAGAGAATCACTTAAGCCCAGGAATTTGAGGTTGCTGTGAACTATGATGCCATAAAGCACTCTACATAGGGAGACAAAGTGAGACTCTGTCTCAAAAAAAATAAAAAAAAAGAAAAAAAAGAAAAAAAAACTTTTATCTTCTCAGACCATAGTGGAATAAACCTAGAAATCAATTTCAAGAGAAACATGCATCCTTACATAAAGGCACAGAAACTGAACAATCTAATGCTGAATAATAGTTGGGTCAATGAAGAGATCAAGATGTAAATCAAAAGATTCTTCAAACAAAATGAAATGCGGGACACAAGTTATCCAAATCTATGGGATACAGCAAAAGCTATCCTGAGAGGACAGCTCATAGCCTTACACATCCACATCTAAAAGACAGAAAGATCATAAATCAACAATCTAAGGAATCGTCTCAAAGAATTGAAAAGGAAGTGCCAACCAATCTCAAACTTGGCAGAAGAAAATAAGTAACTAAGATCAGAGGAGAACTAAATAAAATTGAGAACAAAACAACTATCCAAAAGATTAAAGAAACAAAAACTTGGTTCTTTGGAAAGATAAACATAATTGTCAATCCTCTTGCCAGATTAATTAGAAATAGAAAAGAAAGTACTCTGATAAGGTCAATTAAAAGTGTAAAAGATGTTACAATCAATATCGCAAAGTACAAAGCATCATCTAAAAATACTATAGAAATCTCTATGCCCATAAACTTGAAAATGTGAAGGGAATGGACAAATTCTTAGAAACACACAGCCTCCCTAGGCTCAATCAGGAAGTAATTGAACTCCTGAATAGACCAATATCAAGCACTGAAATTGAAGCAGCAATAAAAAGCCTTTCAACTAAAAAAAGTCCCAAACTAGACAATTTTACACCAGAATATTACCACAGTTACAATATGAAGAGAAACTTGTATCTATACTGTAGAAATCATTCCATTACATCGAGAAAGAAGGAATACTCCCCAACACATTCTATGCAGCTAGGATTACCTTGGTACTAATCCCAGAAAAAGTCACAGCTGAAAAAGAAAACTACAGACCAATATCACTTATGAATAAAGATGCAAAAATTCTCAATAAAATTTTAGCAAACTGAATTCAGCACTACATCAAAATATAATAATAACAATAATTCTCCACAACCAAGTAGGCTTCATCCCAGAGAAAGTGGGTGGTTCAACATACACAAATCTATAAATGTAATTCACTGCACAAATGAAGACCATATGATCCTTTCAATCAATACAGGCAAAGTATTTGAAAAAATTCAGCACCCTTTCAACTCAACAAAATCAGTCTAAATGTGACATTCCTCAAAATTATAAAGGCTATATATGACAAAACTACAGCCAGCATAATACAGAATGGGGAGGTTTTGAAAGCATTCCTGTTTAGAATTGGAACCAGACAACATAGCCTACTTTCACGTTATTTTTCAACATAGTGCTGGACATTCCTGCCAGAGCCATCAGGTCAGAAAAGGAAATCAAAGGGATCCAAATGGGGAAAGAAGAGATTACATTGCTGATAATATGACCTTATATCTAGAAAACTCCACAAAGATTCAACTAAGAGACTCTTAGATTTGATAACATTCAAACAAGTCTCAGGTTACAAAATCTAGATACACAAATCAGTAGCTTTCATATACGCCAACAGCCTCAAGCTGAGAACGAAACCCAAGTCACCTTTTGCAGCAGCAACAAAGAAAATAAAATACCTGGGAATATGCTTAAAGAAAGATCAAAGACCTCTATAGGAAGAATTATAAATTAGTGAGGATATAAAATGCAGAGGATATAAACAGGTAGAAAAATATAGCATGCTCTTGGATCTCCAGAATCAACATTGCTAGAATGGCTGTAATACCCAAATTGATTTATAGATTAAATGCAATCCCCATTAGAAAACCAACATCATTTTTTTCAGATCTAGAAAAAATTGTTCTAACAGTATTCTTACCTTAGCATTCCTTTTTTACTCATTGTCTGTATATTCCAGTGTCTAAAATTGTCTTTTGAATTAGCCATATTATTCTGCTGATAATTGGTGCTACTCATTTTATTCTAGGATCTTCTTTTAATCATTTTTGAATAACGTTTTCACAAGCCTGTACTCCAAAATAATAGAAACTAAACTCTAAAAAGAAAGAGCAACTCATAAGAAAAAAGGTACAAATACATATTTATATCTGTGGGTAAATCTACATGATTACCACTTGAGATTGTAATAAAATAATTTGAAAGAAATTTCAAAAGATAAAACTAAACAATGACAGAATTGAGACTTTGACCATAATTAATGTATTCTGCATTTTTATATTGTTCAGGAGAAGGCTAAAGATATTAATTAACCTAATATTTTATTCTCTGAATATATTATAATTCAGGGTACTATAAAAATAGAAAAAATTTTAAAAGTTCCAAACTAGTTCAAGAAAAACATTGCCATTAAAAACAAACAAACAAACTCATTTACTCATAGGAGAAGGAAATGAAGATAAAGAAGCATTGAAATAGAAGAGTAATTAGAAAGCATAAAATATAATGATGGAAATAAATCAGTAATTAGAATAAATTTAATAACTCCTTTTACTAGCAGCAGAGTCTGTCAAAATAGATTTTGAAATTTGTTGTTATTTATAAGTCACACACTTAACACGTAAGGAACTCAAAAAGCACATAGGAAAAATAATTCTGCCTACCACAATTTTCTTATGTTATTTGGACATGTTCTCACTATGTTCCTAAGTAAGCCTGGGATATCATTTCTCATTTCATACTGACTATATGTGTTTAGGGCATAAATTTATACATAATTTATACGTAAATTTATACATAAATTTATGTGTTTAGGGCATTTTTGTGTCAAAGAGCATTGCTCCTTGTTTACTTTTCTGGACCTGTACATTAATTTAAGCATTTGCGTTTAACATTTTCAAAGTACTGCTTACACTACAACGAGTCACTTTTCTTTCTTGCCTTTATTGATCCATCTGCTACCTCTCTGAACATCAGATCCAAAATGGTAGGAATGATAGAAATGTTATTCTAAAACTGTGTTTCATCAGTCCCTTGACTCTCAATCTCATGTTATCGGAACATGATATTGCTACATGATATAATGTAGAGATCACAGGGTCAGTCATTGGAAGAGTAGATTTCAGTTTCAAATTTACCATTGTCAACCATTCTCTTGGTGTCAATTAAATCGCTTTCTAATTCCTGTTGAGAGACAATTTTTAATGAATATTTTCAAGTTACTGCATGCTGTGAGATTTCTAAGAAAAAAAGACTGGCAACTTTTGTTAAATGATGATTGAATGATACCCATGCCTCCGAAGTCCTAAGTAGTGTATTGCTCCAGAGAGATTTAGAGAGCTGAGCCATTGGCTTACATTTCAGGTTAGAGACCTTCTTCCCTTCCTTCCTAGAATGGATTTGCTTACATTCTTATAAAGTCCTCTCTATAGGGGAAGATATGCCAAAGGGTAAGCCTTTATTTATTTATTTATGTTTTATTTCAAATTGATATGAGGGTACAAATGACTAGGTTGCATTGTTTGCATTGTTTAGCAAGAGTTCAAGTTGTAGTTGAGCCCTTCACCTGGGGATGTGCTATATACTTTTACACTGTGCACATCAGGTGAAAGCTTACCAGTGCACCCCACTTTACCCCTCTCCCCTCTCTCTTCTTCCCCTTTACTCCCTACTTGAATTTGCTTGTGTTTTCTCTCCTGTGGGCATGTAGCTGTTTATCGAAGAGTGCTAGCCTTTTAATACAAGCTCTGAGTCATAAATTTAAAGATCCTCTCACAGGGTGCTGTGACTCCACTAAACATAACGGAGAACTGAGATCCAGGGAACAGGGGCTTAGATTGAGTAATAATTGGTCTGTTCTTTCATCCAGAGATCTTGCTTTTCAGAGATCGTGTGTTAGAAAATGAATAAATAAGTATGAATAAATTGAGAATTCTCAGGCTCTTTTTAGGGTAAGGGAGTTGTTATACTCCAGCCCCCCAGACAGGGTTTTCCTAATAAAACAGATGAGATTATGTTCATGAAGATGACAGGTTTTTCTAAAGTTAAGACAAGATATACAACTCAAAGTTGGAACGGTGACAATTGTTTTTATATGCTCAGTGGCTAGACAATATTTCAGGCAGTAGGTATCAATTATTCAAATGTGGTTATCTAGATACTTTCTTCTCTTTTAAAATAATGTAACCACTACCTGCCCCAAGGCTGCAAAGACCAAAACAGAATAAGAGAGCTACTTATTCTCCTTCAGTTTGTAGTGCTGCCATAAAGCAAAAAAATTATATTTGTAGGAGGAGTGGAAAAATAATATTGTAGGAGAAGTTCCTGCAAACCTCAATCAAAACCAAAACTAAACATATCAACTAAATTTAAGTCCATAGATTATCACCTACTCCAAAAGCCAAAAAGGGAATTAAAAGAGAAAGAGTTGGGTGGAGAAGAACTCATACTTTGCATTCTGCATCCAGAAATCCTTCTCCCTGCTTGCCCTTCTTCTCCCCGCCACATCCATCCATGATTTGGGTACTCACCTGTTCACTTGCCTGTGTTCACAAATAGATTATAAGACCCATGAAAATGGAGGCTACGTTTCTCTTGAACCCTCACAGCCTCACCTGGTAACTAGTCATCGATAATTATTTTCATAAGGGAAAGAAGACAGTGAAGAGGGTAAATAGATGAAGAGAAAGAAGAAAAGAGGAAACAAGGCAAGCACAGAAGTCTTTCTACTTTCAATTACCAAGATGCCAGGAAAAAGGAGACCCAGGGACATGGATTTTGAAGATCTTCACACACAAAATCAATTGATTGTCTTTTTTTTTAAAAGTCTTCTTATATGATTCTCTCTTTTTTTTTTTCCTTATTTGCTTTGCCTGGAAACCAACTTCTCCTGAGATCTTTAGTTATCACAGCTATGCGCCTGAAACCTGAAACCTGCCGTATTAAATGCTAATCATGCTGGGCAATGCTGTTCTTTTCTCCTTTTAGGAAATTCTGTCACTTTGCACTGAGTGGAGATTTATTGTGGGTATTTCTCAGTCTCTTCAAAGTCTTATTTAACACAGAAGATGTGAAAAAAAATAGTGATTTGAAGATTTCAAGATGTAGCAGAAAAAGAACTACGGACAAGCATTTTAGAGTTTGAGCAATGTGTAAAACATTTTAAATGTTTTGGATTTCATGTTCCCATCCACCATTGCTTAGCTTCTAACACTGAAGCCAATTTTTTTGTCATTTCCTAATAATTCGGGCTAAGCCAAACCAACAGTATATTACTTAGATAAGTTAATTTACATGTTTCTCTCTATTTTTTCTCCTCTAAATATCTTAGCCTAAATATATAGTTTTAGCCTGACACAAGTTTATTTTGCTACCGAAGGTATTATATAGAATTGAGCTTGGTGGTTTGGTTTGCTAAACCCATGGTTGAAAACTAAACATTTCTGGAAAAAAATGGATAAGAATATCTTACATTTATTGAACATGGCCAAGAAATTTATTTTTAATAACTGAGCCACAGATGGGATGCCATCTGTCAGCATATGGCACTGGCTCTTAAAGTAATGTTTACATCTGGGGGGGACGACGCTTTCTTTGAGAGAACAAGAGGCATTATTGGGCTACACAGGAAGAGGAGTGATTTTAGACTCATGAATATTGTAAGTTTGCTAAGGATAGCATCAGCAAGTTTATATGCATACAGTTTTCATACATTTGGGTGTATAAAAAGAAAGAAAATCTGTCCATTGAAATCCTGTTATGATAACGAAAATAATTGTAATTGTGAAATTGAGGAGTTTTATTTGCTTCTCATGATGGAACTATTAGTGTAAAACAATCAGATCACCAAATTTAGGTTCTTTTTAAATTCATTATTTTTTTTTTTTATTTTTTACTGTTTTTTTGAGACAGAGCTTCAAGCTATCACCCTTGGTAGAGTGCCGTGGTGTCGCAGCTCACAGCAACCTCTAACTCCTGGGCCTAAAAGATTCCTTTGCCTCAGCCTCCCAAGTAGCTGGGACTACAGGCACCCACCACAGTGCCCAGCTATTTTTTGGTTGTAGTTGTCTTTGTTTGGCAGGCCCAGGCTGGATTCAAACCCACCAGCTCTAGTGTATGTGGCTGGTGCCTTAGCCGCTTGAGCTATAGGCACCACCATGAGTATTTTTTTTTTAATTGTTTTAGGTTCATTTAGGGTACAAGCAATTAGGTTACACTGATTGCATGTGTTAGGTAAACTCCCTTTTATCACTGTGTCCAGCCCCAAGTGGAGTGCCATACACCATAACCCCCATCCTCTTCCTTCCTATCCTGTCCCTGCTCCCTGTTCCCTTGCCCTCCACCTTGAATTGATTTGAGTTTCTCTCTTACATGGGTATGTATTAGAATGTCTACTGCCTTCATTGTAGAGTTGAGTACATTGGATTCTTGCTTCTCCATTCTTGTGAAGCTTTACTAAGAAGAATGTGTTCCACCTCTCTCCAGATTAATACAAAAGATGTAAAGTCTCCATCTGTTTTAATGGCTGAATAGTGCTTTCATATATATTCAATTTTACTCTATGAAGCTCCCTGTAAAGTTATTAATTTAGTATTTTAATTTCCTGATATCTCAACCATCAAAAGACATATGTTTGTTCCTTAATTTTCAAAAAATTCAAAAAAAATCTATTATTATTTTCTTCTATTTCACAACTTATAAACGTTCTTGTTTTTAATCAACTCTGCATTTCAAAACATTAAACTCATATTCTTTTTAAATTACCATACTCTTGTAAAAGAATTGTGAGGTCATTTCTCTGTTTCTAACAGAAGTTTTGTTGCAGAGAGCAGACCCCATGTTAAACGAGGTTGAATAGTAAAATTTATTACTATATATCAAATGCCGGTCAGAATTTGTGGGAAGCAAGATAAAACAGATCAGCTGCTGACCATCTAGAAAGGACTCTCAAGATGACATGCAGATCTAGAACAACATAGGGGTTCCTCCTCCCCTGTGTTAGGGGCTGTGAGAGAAGGAAGCTGTTAAATCAAGACACTAACAGGACAGCTCCAGCTCCTGAACCAATTAAACTATTCACGTCACAACCCACATGAGCAAGACGATGTCTTGCGGCCCACTTCTCTCCTTCATGTCAACTCAGCTCTATGTTTGAACATTGTGCAATTATTATGGATTAGTGGAGATTTAATGCTATCCAGAAACTTGGTGAAAATTAGTCAGGAGAAAATTTAGATTTCTAGACTCTTCTGTCCAAGAAAGGACATAAGAAGGAAATTGAGAAAAAATTATGAATAGGTCACCATATGGTCTCTAGGTTCTATACTCAAATCCAAATTTAATTGTAGTGAAATAAAATTACTTCTAAATATGTTGCACTTATACCATGTATCATTTTTGCTGACTGATGCAACTGTTCCCAACAAAGTAATTTGTCATTCCTCTGTGTTATCAAATCACTTAATTTGGACCTTGCTAAAAAAAACTAACTCTGTAATACCTAAAACAATTGAGAAGAAAGTCTAAATATTCAGCATGCATTGTTTTTGCCATGGTCACTGAATATTACTTATCTTTCCTACTATTCCAGATAACATTCCATGTAATCCTTTCAGTTGAGGTTTATTGTGTATCCCTAGACTTTGCTTGCTCCCAAAAATCAGTTTCTTCAAAATTGGAGGCAATTTTGGCATTCTTAATATTTATACTGGTTTGACTTTGAATAAACAAATGAATATTTAAACTTTCTTCTCAATTGTTTTAGGCATTACAGAGTTAGTTTTTCATATAAATATGTAAAATTATATATCATATAATATACTATATATTATTCATTTATGTTATTTTTAATTATATACAATTATCACATATATATTATTTATATTATTTACACATAATATATTATATATAACATATGATACATAATATATGGTATATGATAATATAAACATTATATTATATAATATATTATATCATAAATAATAATATAATTATGTATGATAATCATTATATATCATTATATATGATATGTGATATTATATATGACATATAAATAATTTTTATATGATAATTATTATATATTATTATATGTGATGTATGATAAAATATATATGATATATATGTCATATATACATATATTATTTATATTATCCTACATCATATATCATATGTTATATATAACATAATATATTATATTTTCTATGTAAATAATATGTAATAATATAAATTATATTATTTATAAATTATATATCATGTCTTATATCATACATCATATATAATATTATAATCATTATATAATATAATGATTATATATAGATAATTATATATTATATGATTATATATCATATAATTATCATATATCTATATATAATATATGATATATAATTATATATCATATATAGTCATCATATATATCTATATATCATATATGATAATTATCATATATATAAATTATAAATAATATAATTTATATTATTACATGTTATTTACATGAAATATATAATATATTGTATTATATATATATCATATGATATATAACCATATGATATATGATATATTATGATATATAATAATATGATATATGTGATATGTGATATATGTAATATGTCATGTATAAATATGTTATTTTATATATAGGTTTTATGTATATATAACAAACTAATATATATATATATATATATACACATATAATTTAGAGACATTCAGATTAGCTCCAGTATATACATGTGTGTCCGTCTACTGCTAAACTTTACTATCATAACACTGGTCGTAAAGACATTAAAGGTTAATTTTCTAGTAGAAATCTGTCCCTGCCCTTCCCGAGAGATACATCTCTTTCTTCTCACCACAGAAGATCCTCACCTCTCTCTTTATTCATTCTGTATTCTACAAGCTGCTCTGATAACCATCCACCTGCCAGCATCTACCTGTCCCCATTAATCTCTGGGAAAACTCACTGTCTTATAAATCCAACTTCCTAGTCACTCCTAGATCAAAATGTCTGAAGGAAAACACACTCCCCACGGTGTTCGGTGATGCATTTCTGATTACTAATATCAAGAGTCTCAACAAGACTTTTGTATTTGTCAGGTATAATCGTTCCCCTACTCTCCAAATTAACAATTTTACACCTTCTCTCCCGCAACCCCAGCTTTATTGCTTCATCCTCATTGTCACTTCATGAATATGTTTCCTACAGCAGCACCAATGCAGAAGCATCAGAGTAAAACTCCAGGCCCTCAGCCATGTACACACCCACCTGTCTCTATCTGTGCCCATATACCCAGCCTGTCCCCACCCCTCTAACCTATTACCCAGGAACTCTCCATATTCTTATCTAAGCCCAAGGCCTTGGGTCTATCCCATTTCTTTGTGTTTTCTGGAGGACAAAGGTGTATTGATTATTCCTCTCTCTATAGACTCATCAAATTTTTACTCTTTACTGGATTATTTTTATAAGCACGTGAGTAATGATTTTGACATTTCTTTAAAAAAAATAGAAACCTTCTCCTGACACTCTTTTTCTCTCCAACTATAACAATGTTCTGCTCCTCTTTATAAAAAAATTTCTTAAAATTGTGGTCTATATGCCTATCTGAACTTTGTTCTCTCATTGCTACTGAAAATCCTGCAAATATGATTTTATTCCCACAATTTTACTGAAATCATTTGGTCATAATTACCGACAACCTACACATTGTTAGGTATATCCACTCACCAATCTTTATCCTTATCTAACCAGACCTTTCCAAAACATTGGCCCATGTGATCTCACACACCCTCCAAATCACTCTTCGCTCATCCTGGGATCTGAGCTCTCAGTCTTTCCATTTCTTATCCCACCATTCAAGCCACTCCTTCTTTTTCAGTCTCATTAACCTGAGTTCCTGCAGTTAGAGTTTCCAGGCTTCAGTTCTCATTCTTTCTCTCTTTTCTGTTTATAGTCACTAGGGGATCTTATCCTACAAGATGGCTTAATTAACATCTATCTACTCACGACTCACACATTTTTAAATCCACCAAGTACTCTGCCATGTAATACATACTAATATATTTAACAATCCCACTTGACATCTCCACTTGAATTGCCAATATTTTAAATCATCATGTCTAAAATTAGACTCCTGATCTTCTCCTCAAAGCCTGTCTTTTTGACAGTACTGCCCATCTCAGTAAAGAGAAATCCCATTTTTCTAGTTGGCTATGGAAAAAAACATTCAATTCACCCTTAACTCCTCTTTCAACACGCAGACCTTATATCTGTCAGCAAGTCCTTGTGAGCTCAGCTTTCAATATATATCCCGTATCAGACCACTTTTCCACACTTCTACCAACAATGCTTTAGGAGATGTTATCTGTCAAAATGATCTCATGTCTGGATTATGGACATAGTCCCTAAATGAATACGTCTACTCTCTTATCTATCTGCAATCTGTGGTTTGCACAAGCACAAGAATTATTCTTTTAAAACACAAATCAAAGAATGTCATTCCTTTTCTTTTCCCCAAATCTTCCCCCATCTCCTATTGCAGTCAGAGTAAAAGCACAGAGAAAATTACTCTTCTTTATCACTCTAAGAGAAATGAACCCACACCAGATAGAATTCAAAGGTGAGCAATCAAAATGGCAGTGGACTTCAAATTACGTTATTTAATAAAAAAGTCCATCCACGTGTTCATTCATTCAATAATCAATTATTTAATTAGCTCTTTCTTTGGAGAAATATATTAGGTGCTGAGAATTTATTATTAAGTAGAAGTAGCAGGGACTCTACCCTTTAAGGTTAATTATCAAGAAAAATAGACAATAATATAGATATGTCATTACAGATTTAGAAAAGGCTAATAGGAGAAAATCCACAAATCTTTGAAGACACATAGAAGGGGAATCTGACCTTCTGTAAGGAATTAGGAAAGTTTGCATTTAGAAAGCAACATTGTCATTGAGAATTAAAGAGAAATAAAATTAAGAGCTAACTAAAAGAATTAGGTGGTAGGGCCAAGAGAGAGGGAGGAACAATTTGTGCAAAGGTAGCCAGATGCATGGGAAGCATAATATATTTTTGAGTGCGTGTGAAAAGCAGGATTCCAGTTCCAGAGTAATTATAGGGTTTCTGAGCCACACATTAAGAGCATCTTAAGAGCAGAAGGAAGACCCTGAAATATACAGAGTATGTGTCCTTTTATCCATGGTTTTCTGTTATCCATGATCAAATTCATCTGAAAGCATTTGAAAACAGTACAGTAAGATATTTTGAGAGAGAAATTTCAAGAGAAAGAGAGAGGATAGGTTTCACATTCACGTAACTTTTATTATGGTATATTGTTATAATGGTTCTATTTTTTATTAATAATTTTATTGAATCATAATTGTGTACATTGGTGCAATCATAGGGCACAATGTGCTTCATATACATTCAGAAATATTTTGATCGTACTGTTACAGATAGCCTTCATGGCATTTTCTTGATCACTATATAAAGACATTGAGACTCTACCTTTAATAAGTTTCACCAGTACCCTGCTAAGATGCACCGTAGGTGTGTTCCCACTAATTGCCCTCCCTCCACCCAGCCTCCCCCCTCCTTCACTTTTCTTTTTTTCACTATCTTTAGTAACTACAGCACCCAGTTATCTTGGCTTACATTGAAGATCTGAGTTGTGACACTTGACTTTAGCGTGTCAATATTTTTAAACAATTTGAAGGAACGGACTGGAAAAATAAAACACTAAGAAAAAAGTTGAAATGAATATCTCAGATTTAGTAAGAGATCAGAAAGTGAAGAATGTTTGAGAAATCCCAAATTTATTAATTTAATCTGCGAAATATTAAATGTAAAATGGCTTTTGAAATTTGGGTATGCCACAAATGCATCATTTAAAATGTGGACTTATTTTTCTTAACATTTAAAATTAAAATGCCACCTCAAGGGATTGGAGGAAAAAATTTCATCTAGTTTTTAACTAAAAACGTTTAAAGTCATCAGATTATCTAGCTTCAAAATCGTAGATGGCTATCAGTGGCAATCTGGTGGTTAATTCATTTTCCCCTTTGCAGGCATCAGCCATCTAGTTCATCTAATAACAATATTAAACCACACTTTTGTGCCCCTTGTTGAATTTTATACATAATATTTTCTTTAGCTTACCTCTGGGTGAATTTTAGGAATTATCAGTAATCTTAGTAGAGATGGAAATTAAGCTATTTTAAAGGGTTTTGCATTGGCCCTGAATGAAAAACAAAGTGTGAGGGAGATATGCTGCTAAAAGATAATAAAATCCATCTGTATAAAATTATAATTTCCATGCTGAGCATGATGACTTATGCCTGTAATCTTAGCACTTTGGGAGCTGAGGTTGGAGGATTGCTTGAAGTCAGGAGTGTGAGACCAGCCTGAGCAAGACTCCTTCTCTACAAAAACAATAGGAAAATTAGCCAGTCATGTTAGCACACACAGTTCTGGCTATTCTGAAGGTTGAGGGAGGAGAATCACTTGAGTCCCAGAGTTTGAGGTTGCAGTGAGCTGTGATGATGCCATTGCACGATGCCTGGCAAACAGAGGGAGAGCCTGTCAAAACCAAAATATATATATATTATTTCCAGATTGCAAGGTTCTAAATCTCCTGTCCGTTGTTTCTTTTGGCTCTCCCTCATGGTAGCTGGTTTCTTCAAATAACGTGTAACATTTTAGTGGGAGCTTATCTTCAAAGAAGTGCTTTGTTCTGTGGAAGTCTTCTGTCCCCTGGGTTGAGAGAATGTTTCTACAGGTTGGTTTTACTGGATCCTACAATTTTCACTTGTTTTAAACCAGATACTATATATAAGGTAATTTTTTCAGCTTAGAGTGTAAATTTGGATCCCACGCTCATGTATAATACAGGTTTCAGGTGCCTATTCAGATAGATTATTTTATATATGTATCTATGTATAGATATATAATCAAAGATAGCAAGTTTCCTTCCTGGTATACATGTACCACAATTTATTAATCCATTCGTGGGTTGATGAGCATTTGGGCTTCTTCCACGACTTAGCAATTATGAATTGGGCTGCAATAAACATTCTGGTACAAATATCTTTATTATGATGTGATTTTTGGTCTTCAGGCTGTATATCCAATAAAGGAATTGTAGGATCAAATGGCAGATCTATTTTTAGATCTCTAAGTATTCTCCAAATATCTTTCCAAAAGCAATGTACTAGTTTGCATTCCCACCAACAGTGGAGAAGTGTTCCCCTTTCTCCACATCCACACCAACCTCTCTGGTTTTGAGATTTTGTTATGTGGGCTAATCTTACTGGGGTTAGATGGTATCTCAAAGTAGTTTTGATTTGCATTTCTCTGATCATTAAGGATGGTGAGCATTTCTTCATGTGTCTGTAGGCCATGTGCCTGTCGTCTTTAGAGAAGTTTTTCTTCAAGTCCTTTTCCCACCCTGAGATGGGATCAC
>CAUYON010101363.1:0-24578 GCA_963573935.1 Arctocebus calabarensis | reverse complement strand
TGGGTAGAGTGCCGTGGCGTCACACTGCTCACAGCAACCTCCAGCTCCTGGGCTTAAGCGATTCTCTTGCCTCAGCCTCAGCCTCCCGAGTAGCTGGGACTACAGGCGCCCGCCACAGCGCCTGGCTACTTTTTTGTTTTGCAGTTCGGCCGAGTCCGGGCTTGAACCCGCCACCTTCGGTATATGGGACCGGCGCCCTACTCGCTGAGCCACAGGAGCCGCCCAGAAATAGCATTTTTTTTTTTTTAGGCTTATTAACTCAAAGCTATTATCTTTTCTGATGATCTTTCCACTCCTATTGCCTAAATACCAAAAGCCCCTTGTATATATTACTTAGGGTAAATTACCAACACATTTCCTGGTTGGAAATATAAAGTACTATCATTACAATTTAGCACCTCCCATTGATTGTGACTCTCCATCTGCAATTATATATTCAATACACTCAGATTTTCTATGAATTATAAGAGAAAGAGACTTTACTTTAAAATGTACTTGGTTCAGTTGTCCTATGAAGATTCTTCATTTTTTATATAATATGGAAAACATCAGCTAAAATTTGACTTAAAAATTTAAAACAAGAAAGAAAATAAGTAAAGTATTTCTCATCAGCAGTTTAATCCTAGAAAAAAAATATCAACAGGCCTGGCGCAGTGGATCATGCCTGTAATCCTAGCACTCTGGGAGGTCAAGGTGGGTGGATTGCCCTGAGTTCACAGGTTTGAGACCAACCTGAACAAGAGCGAGACCTTGTCTCTAAAACTAGCATCACGGAGGGTGCCTATAGTCTGAGGTACTTGGGAGCCTGAGGCAAGAGAATCACTTGAGCCCTACAGTTTGAGGTTGCTGTGAGCTATGATGCCAAGCTCTACCAAGGATGACAAAAAAAGAACAAAAAAAATCTACACACTCTACCAAGGATGACAAAAAAAGAACAAAAAAAATCAACAAAACATAAAAACTAAAATCATATGTTTTCCTGCCACTAGATATTGAACATAGAAATCCTGAGTTAAGAACTCATTGTTGGAAACTGTCTAATTGTGTGGTCTTGGCAAATTACTCATCCTTTCTGAGCCAAATCAATTTTTATAAGATTCCTAATCACAGGAAATGACTGACTGTAGGAACTGAGAGAGATAGGAAAGTACTTCTTGCTTGGTAGGCCCGCAACAGAGTTTGATTATTTCTTTTTTTTTTTTTTTCAGAGTTTGATTATTTCTAATACAGTTTAAAGAGAGGTTCTTAGACTATGACATTTTTACTGAAGGACATGTGATTACACTAGAATGTTTATAGCAACTCAATTCACAATTGCAACGACGTGGGCGCAAAGCAAGTGACTGACAACGCACTGGATTAATAAACTGCAGTGGACGTATACTCGGAATAGTATTCAGCCATAAGAAGATGGAGACTTTGCATCTTTTGTATTTACCTGGATGGATTTTGAGAACATTCTCCTAAGTATCTCAAGAATGGAAAACCAACAATTCCACGTATTAACAAGAAAATAGTAAATCAACAACTAGAGGGCCACATGAGAGAAAAACAATTAAATTCAAGAAGGGGCTAGAGGGGAAGGAACTCAGCAAGTTCCCACCTATGAAATACAATGTAGGTGTACAGGGCATACTTGGTACCTTAGCTTACAAATGCAAATAATATATCCTAATCGTATGTATCCACATATAACCACCCCAAAACCGAAACATCATCAACAACAACAGCACATAAGATAGTAACAGTGACTATCTATGTATGAGCTCTGAGAATTGTGCCCTCTGTCTGTCTCAGGTGGTTCATTCTCCAGCCTCAGTGACTTTCTTCACACACATGCCCTGGGGTGAGCTCAGTCAAAGCATTGCGGAGGCCAATAGCCAAAGCTCTTTTCACCTGAAAACTACTGGTCTTAGTTTTCTCAGCATTCCAGCTCCTTTTGCTGAACTGTGTGAGATCAACAGGATCCTCCTGCATTCTTAGAACTGCAACTTGCACACTCTCACCAAGCAATAATTTGGAGCAATAATTGGGTGTGCTTTGTTTATTTTTTCTATCTCAGAAATCACTTTCCTATGCGGCCTGGTATCCAATATCTAAAAAACTCTATTTCATTTATTTTGTCCATAGTATATGTTTCAGGCAATTGTGCAAATCTGCTTCCTATTACTCCTTCCTATCTTAAAGAGAAAGTCCCTGTCTGCAAGATAAAGAGGTCTATGTCACCTTGGATTCTTGCACAACCTCGTGGAGCAGGGTCCTTCCTAGCCCTACCTTACTAACTTGATCTAGATCTGTTTGGTGAGCAAGAAATGAGACACCTTTGTTTTTCCAATGATTTAATGTGTTAGTTAACATACATTACTTCATTTTTCTTAGCATAGACACTATGGGAAAATGATATTAGTGGCAAGTGCATTGCTTCTCACTGATATTTTAGAAAATGAGAGAGTAAAGGTAAGGGACCTGATGAGTCCCCTGTCATCACAACGCAGTGATAAATCTGTCATTCCTTAAATTTAAATGCTCTCCAAGTATTGTCATTTATATTTTTGTGATATTTTGAAAATATAATATTACTTCTTATATAACAAAAACTGCCATAAAATGTCATAAAATATCCCCCACTGTTGCTACATTTTTACTCTCATCATCTCATTTCTAAAAAGAAATGTGCCCAGTTCCCAGAAATATTTTCAGATTGCATACTACTGTAAACCCACATTAACCAACGTTAACACTCAACCTTGAGAGAAGTAAGCAAATATAGGTAACTTAAGGGTTTTCCAACACCATAGTTAATTTATTAGAAGATAATAAAATCTACAATCTTAATAAAACAGCTTACATACTGTACAACATGTAATAAAAATGACCACATGAATGGAAATAAAAATATTGACTCATTATCAAGAAGAAAAAATCAGTATAAATGTAGTCTGAGGTTATAAAACTCATGTGCTAAGACTTTACCTCAGCTATTTTAAATACTTTCAAAGATCCCCCTCCCCATCTAATGCTGTTTATTTATTTATCTTTAATTTCAGATTAATAAGAGGGTATAAATGACTAGGTTAAAATGTTTGTGTTTGTTAGATAAAATCCCTATTGTAGTTGTACCCCTCACCCAGGAGGTGTGCCATAAACCCTTACATTGTACCTGTTAGGCGAGAGATTTTTTTTTTTAATGGATATTATAAGGGAGTAGATGGAAAAACTAAGCAGAGAGAAGAAAATTATTTTTAAAAGAATCAAATACTAACATCATAAATAGAAGTGCATGGGAAAGAGTCTAATATTTAGCTTTTACTACATAATTTTTAAATAAAATTATCCAGAATTAATTATTTCCTACCACTTGTCAAAATGAGCAGATCCAATAAACACATATATTTTCTGCCTCAATTTATTTCCCCTTCATAGGTAGTCTTCTTCATGATAAATTGATTTTACTCATTTTTAAAGCCCAATTTAGAGGATCCTGCTTCCTTAGTTTGTCTTATAAAAAACAGTATTTTTATTCCTAACATGTTGTTCCAAATTCCATCACTCACTAGTCATTTCTTCAGCAAATGTTTCATTACTTACTAAGTACCACGCACAGTGTTGGGACCTGAAAATGCTCTTATGCAGCCAACAGTTTATTGAAGGAGAGATAAGCAAATTTGTGCAGTAAAGCATGTCAATTTTATGAATTGGTTGGTTCATGTTACAAAAATGGAAAACAAACAAAAGAAAACATTGGGGCATTTTGCTCTTAACAGTAAGGATCCAAGTCAGAAATATGCTAGTTATTTGAATAATTATAAATTGTTTTGGAAATTGGATATTCATGTGGTAGGAAACTAACCAGGCATAAAGTAAATTTTGTATGTACTGGCACAGAGATAGTGCAAGAGGCAGTTTCTACTCCTAGGACAGGGGGAACCAAAGGACTAGAGTTCATGCAAGTTCAAAGCCTGGAGTAAGGGTTCCACATGGCTGGAGCTAAGAGTTTTGAGGATAGGGAAATATATGGCTGAGGTTGGGGTCTCTGGAGGGCACAATGAAACCAGTTCTTGAATTAGAATAAGCCCTGAAACAGGGCCCAATGGTTGGGGAGTGGGGTGGAGTGTTGCTGGGGTGACACTAGTAAAAACTGAAGAAAACAGAAAAGGTCCTGTCTTTTACTCTCTTTCAATTTTCCACACTCCTTCTTGCACCTCATGTGGACGAAATCCTGAGAGGCATCTACAATTTCATTTGCATAGTCCCAGACCAAGCTGAATCTAGGTAATTTTGGAATCGGTCCTGGGCTATATCAGAGAGAATGTAAGGAAACAGGACGCCAAAGTGAGCATCAAATTCGCATTGCTACTGTGAAGTACCATTATCCCTCAGTATCTATAGGGAATAGATTCCAAGAACCCCAGGGATACCAAAGTCCATGACTGTCCAAGTTTCTTATATAAAATGTCACAGTATTGGCCTATCACCTACACATACCTTCCATATACTTTAAATCATCTCTAAATTACTTATAACACCTGACACATTGCCTACACATCACTTCATCTGTGCATGTTCCATGTAGTACTTATGCATGGCAAATTCATGTTTTGTTTTTTTGTAAATTTCTGGAACTTTTTTTCTTAAAAGCATTTGATTCATGGTTGGTTGAACCCAGGGATATAGGATCCATGGATACAGGGAGTGGGCTGTAGATGTTAATGTGGCCAATTTTCAGAAAGTAGATTTCATTTTATAAATAAAGATAAAATTGGGAGATAATCAAGAATCTTTAAGTATGAGATTTGTCTTATAGAGGAAGAAAATAGTCGATTGCTACATGACCTGTAGTTAGGAAAGTGTGAAGAGGGAAAGTAAGTGAACCTAATTTAGAGGCAACTGCAATATTCCAGGTGGAAGATGAGGGTGACTTCAATCTGAGCGTTAGCAGAGAAGGTAGAGATAAATGAATACACTGGATCATAGCAAAAGAGTTGCTGTGGAATTAGATTGTAAAGGTGAAGGAAGAGATGAAGCAAGGATGTTTTTTAATTTGAGCAATTAGTGGAATGGAGGTGGAGTGGACAGGATGCAAAAGCTTAGTTGGAGCATTCTATTTTGCATATGTTAATGTTGAAAGCCCTATTGTACATTTAAGGGCAGATGTTGATTAGTAGCTGAGTATATCACTCTAGAAGATGAGAGAGAGGGGTGGGAACCTGTGGTCTTAAGGTCCAAAGTGGCCATCTGTATCTTTGTGTGCAACCTTTTGATGAATCCAAATTTTACAGAGGAAATCCTTTTATGAAAAGGGGAGCAGCAAAGAAAGATGAAGATTTTCTTTCCTCACTTGGTGCTTAAAAAGAACAACCTTGAAATTAGAAGGCGACAGGTCCTCTACCCCTGGCTGCATACTAGCAAAACCTACTAGGAGTAATTGAAAAGAAAAGACTAGTAAGATAAGAAAAAAATCATGATTGCGTGCTACCACAGAAGATTGAAGGAGCATGGAATGCTTAAAAAGGATTGAGTATTGAACTCAAGGAAATGTGTGGAGAAGTTTAAAAATATAGGGAAAAAGAAAAAGAAAATATGAGCATAGGGTATGGTACATTGGAAATTTCTGGTAACCTCGACAAGAACAGTTTGGTTAAATGGTTACAGCAAAAGCCCGATAGAGTGTGGACAAGAGTTAATGGTGAGGAAGTACAGACAGCAATTACAAAATATTTTTTCAGGAAGAATTTTCAAAGAGAAAAGAGAAAAGGGTGGCAACTGGGAGAAAATGTTTTACTTATGTTTTTCTTTTAAATAAAGGAGATAGAGGTTGCTTACAGACTCATCAAAACAAATTCTGGATTTGTTTGATGGATACTATCAAAATCTATTGAGAAAAGAAATGAGGTTGCAGAAAGAAGAGATAATGATTTTACAAAAACAGTTTTGGAAGTTTCAAGATGGGAGAGATTTGGAGAATCGGTAGAGATCTTTCTTTTACTAGGATAAGTGATGTTTTCTCCACTGCAATTCTGCAATTGAATATAAGACAGAAAGTATCAGAACAAGAAGTTTGGTTTATAGTTTGGTTAGAAAAATGAGGAAATTTTTTCGGCTCGGCGCCTGTGGCTCAACAGGCTAAGGCGCCAGCCATGTACACCTAAGCTGGCAGGTTCGAATCCAGCCTAGACCTGCCAAACAACAATGACGGCTACAACCAAAAAATGGCTGGGCATTGTGGCAGGCGCCTGTAGTACTTGGGAGGCGGAGACAAGAGACTTGCTTGAACCCAGGAATTGGAGGTTGCTGTGAGCTGTGATGCCACAGCACTCTATCCAGGGTGACAGCTTGAGGCTCTGTCTCAAAAAAAAAAAAAAAGAAAAGAAAAATGAGGAAATTTTTTTGCTGATTGCTTTAAATTTTGAAAGAGAGGGAGAGAGAGAAAGAGAGAGGAAGAGAAGAAAAAAAGAAAAGAAAAACAAAATAGAAGGCAAATAATTACTGAGGTTGAGGAGTAGGAAGAGGTCCTGGAATTTGGGAAGAAAACAAATGTAAAATAATATTTTTTTAAAAGGAGGAGTAGTAATGCCCAGGTAGTGTAGTACAGCTTTAAAAAGTAGGATTGCTGGGTAGTAGGATGGGCTCATTGGAGATAATTGATATAAATTGAATGGAGAATCAGCAAATAGATAATTCAGCTGTTTTGATACAAAGTCAAATTTATGATTTCCTTGGTAGCACTTCCACAAAATTCTTATGTCCCTCATTTTAGTAAATAACACCATGATTTAAATAATTTTTAAGCTAAACATTTGGGAATTTGCCATTTGCTTATTGTCCTCCACATCTCAAGCAACTATCAATTCCTCTGAACTTTTCTAGAAAAATATGTCACAAACCTGCCCATGGCTTTCCACCTTCACCTTTCCATCCCTCATCCGGTGAACAGCTGTTGTCCTTTGATTTATTAAGAGACTTCCAACTGCTTTTCCTGAGTCCATTGCTGTGTCAAGGAGTAAGGGAGTAAGAGCTCAGTTCGTATAATGAGAAGGTATCATTGCACAAACATCAAAAATTTACAAAACTTTCTGTTAGAATGAAGAGAAACATCTTTCCCTGGATTTGAAGGCCACGCTCTACCTACCCCTCTAAACTCATCTCCTCTTACCCCTTCCAGCAGTCACACTGGCCTTCCTGAAGTTTGTCTAACACTACTGAGTTCAGTGCAGCCTTGAGTCTCTTATTTACTGTCCCATCTCCTGGAACAGTAAAATAGGGTGTTACTGCCCCTGAAATCTACTTAATATTGACTTGACTCACTTCATTCGAATGTCTTGGCAAGCAATTCCTCCTCTAAAAGGCCTTCTCTGATCTCTTTATATAATATAGACTCTCTCCACATAAATCTCTATTCTTTGACTCACTTAAATTTACTTCATGGTGCTTTTTATTATTTAAAATTTGAATTCTTTGTGCAATTTCTTTTTAAAGACCAATGTCCCTCAATGAAAAGCAATACTCTAAATCAGGGATCATTTTATTATTTTAACCCTAGCGGCTAGGACAGTTACTAGCACGGAGGGTACACAGGAGGCAATTATATACGGAAATGTTTTCAAGTAGATGTTCTTTCCATTTTTTTTTTTTGACACAAATCTCACTAGTGGACAAAGTTGAAATAAAATCTAAATTCTCCTCATTCCCTTCAGTTGTATTCCATAGGCAGATTTTCGCAATTCGTAATTGTGTACACAATTATTCTGTGTGATGTTTGAGAAATTCACAAAGGTAGAACTGTTTATTGTTTTCACTGATGTACCCTTCTAGTTTTCACAGGTTCTGAAACATAGTATGTATGCCGTAAATATTTATTGACTACATGAGTGAATAAATTCAAGGATATATATGTAAAAAAAATGACATTTCTCAATTTGTATGAACATAAGAAAATTGAATTAGGATGGGTTTTCTAACCCTCTCTTACATAGATGGCCCTGCCTCTCTGAAGCTAGCTGTGAATATACTGCCCTCTCATGGTCCACTTTAGATTAAATTAGGAAAGACACCCTGTACACTTTTGATTATTATGTAAATTTGGTTCTTAAAGGAATCTGTACTCAAAGATAACTATGTAACCAAAAATTACTAATTGGAGCTCGTTAGATTTCTAGATGAAATTCCCGTGGCAATACACATACACCAGGTGATAGTGCTGTACCTAACAGGACAATTGTAGCTAAGCTGATTGTATTTATCTTTCAGCCCACATGATTTTTAAAAAGCTTTCAGGATTAAAAATAAATGGACCTTGGCCATGGACTTTCAATATTGAAAATGGATGGAATAATGTTATAAATCCCTAGGCAGTTGGCTATCAGCACTATTCTCTGCTTGTTTGAAATATCTTTGTTAGCTTTTCACACCAACATCAGTGTAACTGGGAAGAATCAAATCATCAATTCTTTGAAGGTGACTTTTTAAAGAAGTTGAATCTATGAGAGCACTCGGAGTGGGGACAAGCATGTGGGAAAGAACTTGAAGGTTTTGTGTGTTCTGCGTACTGCTGTCCTCACCCTGGGGAGAAAGTGTTGTTTTAGCTCTATCCCTTCCTTTCTCAATACAATAATGTGACTTGCATTAATGGTGCTCTCAGAGAGAAGGATTGGAGAAAACAATGGTAGAAGAGGCTAATTTAATAACTTGCATTTGCATTTGTATAGCACGTTTTCTCCCCAAGTGCCCCAAACACTTGCATGACACAAATATTTCCTAGAAATAGGTGGTTTTGTCATTGCCATCACCAGCATCTCCTTTTATACCCGCATCTCCCCAACAGAATGACCTATCCATTTTTGCATTCAGCTGTCTGAAAACAACTATTAAAATTGAAATACTCATAACAAAAATGAATACAAGCCACGTGGAGCACCTCTTGTAATTGCAGAAGTCGGATGTGACTTGAGCATTACCATTTTAATACAGTTTTTATTTTCTTAAAATGTGTATACAGAATTTTATTTTGGAGAAGTTTCAGAGTTCCCATACACTCCTCCAACCTCAGTTTCTCTTAATATTTTGCATTAGTGCGCTACATTTGTTGCCATTACTGAGCCTAGGTTTTGCTCTGCATGTTAAGCATTTTGTAGGTTTTGACAAATGAATATTGATATCTACACATCTGTACTCAAAGATGACTGTGTGATCAAGTCATTAGAGTATAATACAGAACAGTTTCTCACTGCCCATCTCTTCCTCCCTGCCTTCCCATTCACTGCTAGAAACCTCTGTTCTTGTTACCATCTCCATAGTTTTTCCTTTTCCAGATGCCATAGTCAGACTGGTACAGTATGCAGCATTTACTGATAGCTTCTTTCCCTTGGCACTATGCATTTAAGGTTCGCTGATGCCTTCATTTAATATGATAGTTGCTTGGTTTTTATTGCTGAAAAATATTCTGTTGTGTGGTGTAGCAGAGCCCATTCATCCACTTACCTATTAAAGGATATCTGGGTTGCTTCCGCGTTTTGGTAATGGTAAATAAATCTGCTGTAAACATTGATGTGGGGGTTTTGTGTGTCTATTTTTTCAACTCATTTGGTGAATACCAGAAACCATGCTATGGAGTCTGTGATGTAAGTGTACTTAGTCAGATGCTGACAGACTGTCTTCCACGGTGACTGTGTCCTTTTCCATCCTTGCTAGTGGTGAATAAGACTCCCTACTACTCCTCAGCACACTGGTGTTTCCAGTGTGGCCTGTCCACCATTCTCATAAATATATAGCAATATCCCATCACTTTTTGGGGGGAGGGTTTGCAGTTTTGGGCCGGGGTTGGGTTTGAACCTGCCACCTCTGGTATATGGGACCGGCGCCCTACGCCCTACTCCTTTGAGCCACAGGCACCGCCCCCTATCACTGTTCTAATGTACAATTCCCTGATAATACACGGTGATGGGCATATTTTTTCCTATGTTTATTTTGTGATCTGTTTATCTTCTTTGCTGAAGATTTTGTGCCTATCATATAAAAGAGATTGCTTGTTTGTTTATTATTGAATTTAAGAGTCCTTGTATATTTTATATATTAATTATTTACCAGATATGTCTTGCAAATATTTTCTCCCACTCTTGCCATGTCTTTTCATTCTTCTCATAGTGTCTTTCACAGAGCAGGAGTTTTTAATTTTAATGAAGCCCAGCATCAATTTATTTTCATAAATTGTGCTTCAGTATTTCAGCTAGGAAGGAAGTTATTGCCAAATACAAGTCACGTAGATTGTCTCCTATGTTACATCCTAGGAGTTTTATAGTTTCTCTGGTTTGGCATTTTACATTCAGGTATATAATCCATGTTGAGTTAATTTTTGTGAAGGGTGTAAAGTCTGTGTTTAGTTTATTTTCTCTCTCTCTCTTTCTTTCTCTCTCTCTGTTCATAGTTGCTCGGTTGTTCCAGCTTGATGTATTAGAAAATCACTATTTCTCAAATGAATTGTCTTTTTTCATTTGTTAAAGATTAGTTGACTATATTTGTGTGGGAATATCTCCAATGTCTCTGATCTGTGTCTCTCTAATCTGGTTTTCAATCTTTTCACCAATATTATGTTGTCTTTTTTCCTACAGTGTTGGGTCAGACAGCGCCAGTTCTCCCACTTTGTTCTTTTCTGATTTTATGTTGGCTATTCTGAATCCTTTGCCTTTCCAAACAAACTGTAGAATTAGTTTGTCGATGGACCCAAAATAACTTGCTAGGATTTGGATTTGGGTTATATTGATTAAGTATGGAATAATTGAGATCTTAACAGCGTTAAATCTTCTCACCCGTGAGCATAGAATATCTTTCTCTTTATTTAGTTAGTTTTTGATTTCTTTCATCAGACCTGATTATGATTTTAATCAACTGTTTTGGTTGTTCTCAGCAGGATCATTGGACTATCTCAAGCTTTTACATCATAGTTGGAAATCGATCATTTTTTCCTAGGCAATACTTAAGGTTTCTAAAACTTGAAATCCACTGTTATGAATAAATGGATTTGGATTTGATATAAAGAAACACATTTCAAAGATAAAAATAAATTTAATTTGGTTGTAAAACATAAAATCATAAGCTTTGGAGTTGCAGGGCAAAGACTCAATCCTTGATCTAAGATCTGTTGTAAGTCTTGGTTCAACTTTTTGAATCTCGTGAGTTTCACTTCTTTAATATACACCCTGAAGGTACAAACATTATCCATTCAACATTGCTTGATGACGATTAAGTGGCATAGTACATCCAAATCACTTAATAAATAATACATAACACTCAAAATATTATTTTTTTACATATCATACTATATTTTGTTATTGATTATGGCAGAAAACTTGTAGCCTTTTGATAAATCAGGTAAAAATAAGCAAACAGGGAGTTTTTGAAGGTAGCTCACTTTACCCAAGAGAGCTGATATCATTTCAGAGATAAAAAAGTTTATCACATGCTGTAAAAAAAGAAAAGTTTGTCAGCTCAAGTTATTAAAAGTAGCTCATAGGGCACGGTAAGGAAGATTCACCACAAATATCTCCATTACTCAATTCAGTAAGTCTACTGCTTGGAAAAGCACTCAGTGACCAAATCAAACTCTTTATCTTCCTCATTTTTTAAAATTATTTTCTTGTTTTAAAAAACTTGGGTAATATGTTTATCTTTAATTTCATTGTGATACTATAAAACTTGTAATAGTCCATGTCTCTCTTCACTTACTCAATTGCCAAGGACTGGATATATATTGTGAAGTGGTTTAGAGATATATCTGAGGACTGAGTCAATTTGGCATCTCCAGGGAAATCACTTGGATGACCGTCATAAATTGCCTATTAGGTTTCTATCAGTTGTACCCTTTTTCTCTCCCCAATTGCAAGATTTCACTATTGCTAGAGGTTTTAATTTATGTAAAACATAAACCTAAGCACTTTACTATTAACTTAATTGCCTCCTACCACATATATAATATTGTTTCTCCCATATTTTATACCAGGATATCTGCAATAAATCTCAGAGTTATAGTCTTCCTTCCTAAGCTGGTACAGTGAAAACCCATCCTCATGTTAGCACTTATATTCTGCATCCTGGGAAATCCTTTAGCTCCAGGAAAACTGATGATGGGTGACACTAGATACACTGAATTGCACTCTGTGGTGGTTGATTCAGAAAACTACATTCAAACAAACTCAACAGTGATTCTTATTGACAAAAAAAAATTCTAGAGAGCCAATCACTTTAAAAATATGATATCTTTTTACAGAGTATATGTCATAGACACAATTTTATTAAATGTCTCATAAAAAAAGGGACTACCTAAATATCAAAGGCAATACATTCTTTCTTTCTTTTTTTTTATTGTTGGGGATTCATTGAGGGTACAAAGAACCAGGTTACATTTATTACATTTTTTAGGTAAAGTCCCTCTTATAGTTGTGTCCCGTCCCAAAAAGGAGTGTCACACACCGTGACCTCCCCCACCCCCTTCCTCCTTCCTTTTCTATGCTCTCTCCCACCATGTACTAGGTGATTGTCTACATGTCAGAATTGAGTACATAGGATTCTTGCTTCTCTATCTTTGTGATGCTTTAGTAAGAATAATGTGTTCCACTTCCATCCATGTTAATACAAAAAATGTAAAGTCTCCATCTTTTTGATGATTGAATAGTATCCCATGGTATATACATACCACAGTTTATTAATCCATTCTGGGGTTGGATGGGCATTTTGGTTGTTTCCACATTTTGGCAATTGTAAACCGAGCTGCCATAAATAGTCTAGTGCAAGTGTCTTTATGGTAAAAGGATTTTTTCCTTCTGGGTAGATATCCAGTAATGGGATTGCAGGATTAAATGGAAGGTCTAGTTTGAGTTCTTTGAGGGCTCTCCATTCTTCCTTCCAAAAAGGTTGTATTAGTTTGCAGTCCCATCAGCAGCGTAAAAGTGTTCGCTTCTCTCCACATCCACGCCAGCATCTGCAGTTTTGAGATTTTGTGATGTAGGCCATTTTTACTGGGGTTAAATGATAACTCAGGGTGGTTTTGATTTGCATTTCTCTAATAATTAGGGATGATGAGCACTTTTTCATGTTTGTTAGCCGTTCACCTGTCTTGTTTAGAGAAGATTCTATTCACCTCTCTTGCCCATGGATATATGGGATTGTTGTCTTTTCATGTAGATTAATTTAATTCTCTATAGATCCTAGTTATCAAGCTTCTGTCTGATTCAAAAAATGCAAATATCCTTTCTCCTTGTGTAGGTTGTCTATTTGCCTTGGTTGTTATCTCCTTAGTGGTACAGAAGCTTTTATCCATCTTGAATCATTTTTTGTCAGTGTAGAAAGGTACAGGCCCAGTTTCAGTATTTCACATGTGGATATCCAGTTCTCCCAGCACTATTTATTGAATAGAGATTCTTTCCCCCAGTGTATGTTCTTACTTGGTTTATCAAAAAGGTTAGGTACCTGTAGATATTTATTTCATTTCCTGGTTTTCTATTAAATTCCGGATGTTTATGTCTCTATTTTTGTGCCAGTACCATGCTGTTTTGACCATATGACCTTGCAGCACTGCCTAAAGTCTGAGATGCTGATGCCCTGGGCTTTGTTTTTATTACTTAGGTCTGCCTTAGCTATGTGGATTTTTTTTTCTCTTTCCATACAAAACTAAGAATTATTTTTTCCAAGTCTTGAAAGTACGATGTTAGTACTTTAATAGGAATAGCATTGGATCTGTAGATTCACCATCTGTAGATTGCTTCGGGAAGTATGGACATTTTAACAATTTTTATTCTTCCCAGCCATAAGCATGGTATATTCTTCAATTTGTTAATATTGCCTGCTATTTCTTAGTGTTTCATAATTTTCTTTATAGAGGTCCTTCACCTCTTTTGTTAGGTATATTCCTAGATATTTCATTTTTCACCTTAGCTTCAACCTTATTTTTTTCTTAATCTCTAACATTTGGATCTTATTATCAAATATGTATGTGAATCTATCTTCATTCCTCTGTTAGTATAATTTTCTTAGTTTTTTTTTCAAGCTTCAGAAAATAACTGAAAATAAATGCATGTGGTATAAATAACTTATAATTTTCTTCTCATTTACACTAATCATGTTGTGGTTTTATTAATCATAGTAAGTGACAATGCAAAAATAATGAACTTTTATCTTACTTGAGTTGTGGTACGAGTCCTACTTGAATTTCTTTGTACTCAGTCCTCTGAGTCAAAACACAGAGATTGTGAATATAATTCTAGTGGCCATATGCAAGCTTGTCATGTACTATTTAGAAAGCAGAAAAGTTCACCAACTTTGTTTCAATAAAGAGAATATATTTTCATTTAAGTGCAATGATTAGAGGTGTTAATTTTTAGGATATTAAGATACTATTCTCACTAACAGATCATAATAATTAAAAAATTGAACATGGCTTATTTATTATGGTAGTGAATATGAAATTATAATGCAGAATAACAAATGATCAAACTATTTCTTTCTTTACTTTTGACCATGAAGATACTAAAGAAATCCAAAAGATTTTTCAATTTTTGTTTAAATACCAAAATAACAAAAAATGACATTGTGACAAAAATACATATACATATACACACATATATATAATCTTATATATGATATATAATCTCATATATATTATGTATATATATGAATTATATCAATTCAGTGCTTCTTTTCATGCATAATCATGGCTTTGCATTCTTACAAGTAAGATATGGGTAGACTATAGTTTTAGAAAATGGCTAAAAATATTTTAAATCTCCAAGTGAATCCTTACTGGATATTTGAATTAAAGCTTTTCTGATAAGATATTTGCTTATATGCTATGCGTTGGTCTTACAAAAATAGTTTAAGGATTTTGGAACCAAAAGCAGTGGGTTACCCAAAGCTAATGTTAGCAACATGTTTATGGTATTTTAGAAAAACACAGAAGTGCCTCTATGCTGTGGCTCTGAATATATGAATCAATAAACAATGAATAGGTTGCAAAGGTAGAAATGGGCATAATTGAGCTTTAGGGTCATACATCTAATTAGTTGAATAATTTAACACAAATTCATTTTTAAATTATTGTGTGTATGTTTGTGTGTGTTTCCTATTTTGTTTTGGGAATTAAAAATGCGGTGATGACTATAACTGGTTGTGAGAAATAATGGAAGAGGAATACTCCAAAACACATAAAACTCATTTATCTACAGGATAATAATAAGAGTAAGTAAACATTTGCATATAGTTCTGTTTCATTGTTAAAACCAAAAGCCCATTTCTTCTCATGTCTACAATTAGTATTACCATGAATTTTTTTCATGTATTATTCAAACTTTGGAACAAATTTGAGATTAAGAGCTACTAAATATAAACAGACACCATACATGAATATATATGTATATATATAAATAGTTTTTTATTTTATATTGCACATGAACTTTATGGACACTGTATATATGTCAATATATATATTCATGCAATATTTATTGAGACAAGTATATTATTATATTGGTAGACTGTTTTCATAAATAAAATTCTTCAAACGAGTAACATACTCAAATATTAAATACTATGATTATCTAAATTACATATGCAGGGTGTCCATAAGGTTCATGTGCAATGTAAAATAGCAATTTAAAATTTCACATCAAGTTTATGGACACCCTGTATTAAATATTCTACCAATTATCTAAATAGTAAAACAGCAAAACTTGAATTAGTTAATTTGATACTGTATGAGGGGTCAAAAAGTTAATGTAAAATGTGTATTGTATAAAAATTTTGCATGGATTTCAATTTTTTAATGATATAATATGGCAATAACTTGTAACATATTTGAATACTAGTTTGTGGGGACACTAAGAAGGGAAGACAGTTTGAAAAGAGTCCCTATTAGAGCAATATGAATTCTGCTATTAATAAAATTCAAGAAAGAACATACATCAAATTTATGGCAATGCTCGTGTGGAAGAATGATGAAATCATTGATGTACAAGGCTCTGAAGAAATTAGGAATTTTCTAATGGATAGAATGATATGATGATTGATATTAAAGATGAAGACCATGGAGGTACACCATCAATAGCAATTTTTAAAGAATATAATTAATCTTATTCATGCTCTAATTGAAGAAGGCAGACAATTAACAGCAGAAACAATAGCCAACATCAGAGACATCTCAATTGGTTTAGCTTACACAAATCTGGAGTGAAAAGTAATTCAATTTAGAGCACCCTTTCTATTCAACGGGTACTGGAACCATTGCACCCATATTAGCTTCAGACAAGGGTAGAGTTTTCAGTAGAAATTTTTAAAAAAATAGGATCACTATCTTGAAGTACTTCTTTAATGATTATAACAGGAAAAGCAATATGTCTTTATCAGAGTGATCTGAAGACAAAGTACAATCAAAATAATGGCTACCATAAGGAGGGAATAATCCAATCAAAAAAAAAAAAAAAATGAACCAGTCAAGAGCAAAGGTCATGGTAATAGTTTTTGCAATACTCAAGTCATTTTCTTTGCTGAATTTCTCCAAAGGATGAAGAATCTGCTTATTAGGAGTGTTTGCAGAAAATCAGCCAAAGTTTTAGCAGAAAAACACCTGGGAAATTTTCACCAGATAATTTTTTGCTATCACAACAATACTCTTTCTCATCTCTCTTATCAAACAAGGGTATTATTGCTACAGTTCAAATGGGAAATCATTAGGCATTCACTTTAGTTTTGATTTGGCTTCTTCTGTCTTCCTTTTGCTTTTTAATCTTAAAAAGTCTTCAAAGGGAACCTATTTTTCTTCGATTTATAATGTAAACAAGACTGCACTACCATGGTTAAATTCCCAGCCCCGTTAGCTTTTTAGAAATGAACTAAATGGCTGGTATCTTCCATTTATCAATTATTATTATTATTAATCATTCATAATTTTTTTCTATGAAGTTTTGAACACAGTTTAATTGATTTCTTGGCTAATCAATCTCTAATATAATTTCCCTTGTTTTTTTTTCTGCAAAATGTTGTAAATTTCCTTAGGATGATTTTACCATTTAAATTTTTTTTTCATACAATATATTGTGATTGATGTCAAAGTTGGATTCTCACTGGTGCCCACTAATTACCTTTTCTCTGTAAGGAGACTACCGTACTTTAATTCCTTCTCTACAGGTGCTGAAATATCTCGAGCTCAGAGAAAGTTCTGCAAAATGAAAAATATCCTCAATTCTAAGAGAATTAAAGAAAATTAACATATGTGTGTTTAAACTATTTAAATATTTTATTGTGAACAGTTTCACATTCACTGTCTTGCTTTCCTTTCAGTACTTTTCTCAGCAAGTATTTTTACATAAACAACTCATAAAATTATATTTCTAGCACATTGATTCACAAAAGAACTGCTAAAATAGTATCCTATTGTTAACTAAATAACTAAGCTTATTCATATACATATAATAGTTGCACTAAAAACAAAATAATCCAAAGATTCTATAAATGCAGCTATAAAATATAAAAAATTAGGATGGCAAAATTCAAATATTTATATCGCTTGAAACCTTGTTATTAAATTTATTTAGTTATGCCCTCATATTTCTATGGATAAATTTCTCTGTCTTGATTTATAGAAACCCCATTTTTCAGTATTATTTTGGTTTAAATTTTTTAGTAGCTGAATTTTTTGTTTCCTTAATTATATACTTTGCAAATTTCTACTGATATTTATCCACATTCTACCAAAATTGAAAGCATAATTTACAAAAATATTTCATACCTTTTGATTACAGAAGTAGATAGTCAAAGACTCAGGTTCAAATATCTTAAAAATGTAATTAATTATATAAGGAGAAGAGAAAGCAGATGCTATATATATATATGTATATATATATCATCCTTAGGATTTCATTGGTGCTATTTTCAATGCAAAAAATGTATAATTCACCTAGTCTAATTCTGAGTCTGCATATGCACATACAAATATAACTTTTACATTTTAACAAGTACAGATTATATTTCTATTTCAATTGTAGAATATCTCAGAAATTTGAAAGTGACTAATAAATTATGTGTTCACCACAACTTATTCCAAGTATATATTTAATTTAAAAATAATATGTTAGCATGATTATATGCTATGAAAAAATGTACATTAATGTAGTCAACACAAAAACAAAGATTAAAATTTTATCTTTAATTCTAGAATATTTAATAGGATTACAATAACATTGACAGTAATGTTTCATGATCCAATTTCAACAAAATAATCTTTTTAAAACTTTGTTTTTGTCTAGGTACAGTGGCTCATGTCTGTAATTCTGGCACTTCTGGGAGGCCAAGGCAGTAGAACAGTTTGAACTCAGGAGATCAGTCTGAGCAAAAGGGAGACCTCTTCTCCACTAAAATTAGAAAAATTAGCTAGGTGTTTTGGCAAGTGCCTATAGCTACTTGAGAGACTAAGGCAGGAGGATTTGTTTGAACTTAGGAGTTTGATGTTGCTGTGAAATAGGATGTTGTCATGGCACTCTAGCCTATAGCAACAGAGTGAGACTTTCAAAACAAACAAACCAAAAGCTTTATTTAGGGGGAAATTATTGAATAGAAAATTGAGCTATAATTGCAATTGAGTAATTTTCTATTTGAAGTTTTTCTGTCATTGATAAAAATGGTATAGAAGGTCAGACAATTAAGTTCATGAACTCATCCTAGAAAGTGCTATATACCTCATTGATGAGTATTGCTGTGGCTACCTGTGAAGTACTCCCCTTCGCAAGCTATGCACCAATACTAGCACCTACTCCCTCTTTCAAAGCATTTTTTCTAGGATGAGTTTGTAAACTTTTTTATTTATTTATTTATTTATTTTGAGTTTTCAAACTTAACTGTCAGACCTTTGTACAATGACATCTCTGATGGTCATTCCAGAAAAAGTTTGAACGTTGCTTTAAAGGGTAGACAAAGTGCTGACCTCAGGGGAGTACATCAAAGGTGACTGTAGTGATATTCAGCAATGGGGTATGTAGCACTTTTTCTAGGATGAATTCACAAACTTAATTGTTGGGGCTCATAATTGAACCATTATTGAAAATAATGAAATTAATATAGAATAGTTATTTGATCTAAATGCAAAGTCATGCTTCAGAGGCACACATTTCAGTAACCGAAAATATGAAAAAATTATTTTTTGAATCAGTTTTCTTCAGGCAACTAAAATGTTTGAAGGGCACGCCCATTTTTGTTTCACACTTTATTCCTTTTGCTTATCAAATACACCAAACCCTCATAGTACAAATGTTAACTTCCCATTAAGTGTCTTGCATGTTCCTCATGTTTGCTCCTAGCTCTTGAATAATGGCCTGGTGTTTTTATATATAGCAAACCACCATGGCATGAGCCTTCAAACAATTAAGTAGTAAATAGACATCCAGCATGAGCAATAGCATCAAATGTTCCTTTTACCACCACCCGTGATGGGAATGAATGAACCATCGTTAACTATGTGCTTCTGAGCGCATTTTGTTTTATGCAAGGCTGTTTTACATACTTCTCTTAGAAGATAGGTGTGAGTTACCTTGTGCAGAGCAGTGGTTATTTCGGTTTAACAACATTTTTAAGTAAAACAATCTTTTCATTGCGATTGTATTCACCAATTGCATCCAGTCTACTTAAATATCATTGTTAATAATATTTAATACAAAATGAAAAATTCAGGATAAATATTAAACTAGACAAGCTTAGGATAACAGTAACCACAGAGGACACAGTCACCCACCATAACATCAATTTATTCTCATCTAAGAAGTAGCTTGTGAAAGTTCCTGTGAATGGTGAATTACTTTTCCTTCCACTTCATGTGATTATTTTCCAGTCTTGGTGCTCACAATACCTGAGCACAGGTCCTCTGATCCTTGTGTTGGCATTAATCTTCCCACCACAGTTTCTGTCATTCCCTCTCAATGGCATTCGTGTTGACACTGCTGTAAACAATGTTCTCCAGTGGCCAACTTTAAATGAGGAATACATACCTTCCTACTACTTATGCTAAACTTTATTATTAGAGAGGCAAGTAGGGTAGACTCATTCTCAGTTTCCCACAGTGTTTTATTTTTGCACATTTATCCATTCATTATCTCTTTCCTATATTTAATAAACTGACACAAATTCCCTATGAACATAAAGTAGGAGATCATTTGAATGATTCCACTTGCTTATTTTTATACTGAATTCCTATGTGCTTGCTTTAGAATAGACTAACCTTCTATTACATGAATATCCCTAGAGATTAAGAGTTAGCCAGTGTTTGTTGATTCCTCAATTCATGATTCTTAGGACTAGGCATCACCCAATACATCATATGTGGTACTCTTCCTCAGAGCAATTGATGAGCTATTTAATTCACATCCTAGGAGGAAGACAGACATACTTTAATATGATTGATTTATACAGGTTATGGGACTTAGATCCTTGACCTGGAATCATTTACATATAAGTAATGGTAGTCTGGTATAAAAATATTGCAATTCATGTTTCTATTTTAATAAAACATAAAGTGAGTTAAAGAAAATTATAAGAAAATTGGGAGAGATTTTAATAGGTGAATAAGAGTTACTTAAACACATAGAAAAAAGGACTTTTGAAGTAGGGAGAAACCATGTTTAAAGATATTACATGTGAAAGTTAATGACTTATTAGAAAATAAGCAGATGACTCTGGTAGACTAAAAGAAGGGTTTTTGATAGGAGGTGGTAGGAGTTCAGCATTGTCAAAGACTATTTGGAACACTAGGAAGCCCTGACTTTTATTTCGTTTGTGGTGGTTGGAGGACATAGCTCATTAATAGTGGAGTGGAATATGGACTTAAATCTACAGGGTTATGAATCACATAACAGTTTTGTAAATGGGTAGGAAAAAGAAATAAGTCAAAGGCAAGTAATCTCATCAGGAAGTGATTAAAATATTCTTAAAGTTAGGTTCATGTTATAAATATATATTTCCAGGTACTTACAGATTCTGATTCAGGGGCCTAAAATTGTGTATTTTTAACAAGTGGAATGCCAATTGGTTTAAATCTTGGCTTTAAAAATTTAGTCACAAGGTCAGGAAGCTCCATATACATCCTGTAAGTATTGTAAATGAGAAAACCAAGATCTCCATCACTTCTGAGTTGGTTCGAAAGACAGTAAAAAGAGTCAGTACCTACTGTCAGAAAAAATATATAAGATTATTTTGGGATAGAGGCAGACTCCTGGGAAAAATTATTTTTAGGTGGTTCTAGTTCTGAGTCAACCACAGAAGTTCCACTGACTCCCTTTTGGGAAAAGACTCGGGGAGTAAACAATGGAAGATGTAATACAAGTAAACAATAGAAGATGTACTACACAAACTCGCCCTAGAAAAAGTGCTACATGTGTCATTGCTGAATATCACTATAATCACCTTTGATGCATTTCCCTAGGGAGGCTTTGCTCCAACACCAGCACCTAGCCCACCCTTCAAAGCCATTTTGGAACTCTTTTTCTACAATGGTCATCAGAGCTCTCATCATATCACTCTTGATATGAGTGTCATCAAAATATATTCCTTTCAATATTTCCTTTATCTTCAGGTAAGGAAAATAGTCACTGGGAGCCAGATTGAGTAAGTAGGAAGGGTGTTCCAATTCAGTTGTTTGTTTATGGAGTAAAAACTCCTTCACTGACAGTTTCTCTCCCCTTAGAGAAATGTTTAATCCATCTGTACACTGTGGCTTCCTTCATGGTATCATCCCAATAAACTTGGACTAATGTGTCTCTGATTTCACTTCCACTCTTGCCACGTATCACAAGATATTTAATGTTTGTTTGTTGCTCCAAATAAAGCTCTGACATCTTTGCAACTGCATAGAATACAACAACAGTCAGGAGTGTCACTCATCAAGATACCCACAAATCAACACAAACACAGCCACACAGCTATGAGACCCTGATACAACAAGGTTGTAAAAGCTTACCGAGTTGTTTGTACAGTGCTGCCTGCATAAGTGCATTGTGGCAAGTTCATGAATGTAATTGTCAGATCACACATATTTTGATCTAGACCATCTTCACTTAGTAGGAAAGGAAGGTGAGAGATTTACTCTTCCTAGCAATAAAAAGAACCAATATGATGAGGACAGGATTGTAGGAAAAGACAATGACAAGTAAATTGATCTTTTGGGAAAAAAGAAAGCATTCTTGCAAATTCTTAGATGATTGTAAAAATGGTGAAAGTCTTATCCATGGAGAAGAGACTTGGCTGATGAAAATTAAGATTAGGACTTGGGCCATTGGATTGTAATATTTAACACAAATCTGGTTTTATTTTTTCCAAAAGAAAATTAATGCTGATGATGCAACAAAAATTTTATCAATATAAATTTAAGCACATAAAGTGATTAATATGTACCAGTAACTCTTGTGTTTCATAACCATTACCTGACTTAATTTTGATGACAAGTTCTGAGAATAAATGCTTATATTATGTTTACTATGGAATATATCATTGCTAAGATAATTTACCTACAAAACTCAAGTTTTTGGTTAGGTGAATGCAGTTATGTATTTTGAGCTTTTTTTCTTTTTTGATTTTTGCTTTTTATTAACTAAATCTAACTCATCACATGAATGAGTTATCTCTTTTTTAAGCTGATGATCTGGGTTTAATCTTCAAATCTAGCTAAAAATGTTAAAACTATGATAAGGCTAACTGAGACTATGAACTCTCTGGAGGAAATTAAAGCAATCCTTAAATGTGTGTATCTTATTTCTCAAACATATGGGGCTTTACTAGTGTCTTTCTGCTGCTTCTTTATAGCTTAATTCCACTATGGCCAGAGAAATAATATGTGGTATCAGATCTTTGGATTTTGTTGAGCATTGGTTTATGACCCAGCATATGGACAAGTTTTAGAAATTTTTGTGTGTGCTTGAAACAACTGTTTCAGTTACTCTTGCCAATTCATGCATGTATATATCAATTAGATCAACTTTAATTGTGTTTATCAAATCATCTTATGACTTTGGCTGTTTATTTTATCAAATACTGAGAGAAGTACATAAAAATTTTCCCAGATTATCTTGTATTTGTGTGGTTCTCCTTTCATTCCTATAAATCTTTGTTTTATAGAAGTTTCAGTAATATTAGCATTTGAAATTTAGAATAATAATATATTACTTGAAAGTTCAAACATTTAAAATTATGCACTGTTGTTTTTCTTACCATTTTTAATCTTTAAATCTACTTTACCTGATATTAATTAGCTACATGGGCTTCTTTTGGAAATTGTTTATGAAAAATAACTATTGTCCATTCTTTGTAATATCCATTTTTTTATTGTTGGGGATTCATTGAGGGTATGAAGAACCAGTTTACACTGACTGCATGTTAGATAAAGTCTCTCCTATAATTATGTCCTTCCCCCAAAAGGTTCATCACACATAGAGAAAACTCCACTCCTCTCCCTCCTTCCCTCTCTCTGCTCTTCCCCTCCCCCACCCCTTCCTCCTTATGTATACCATGGAATACTATTCAGCCATTAAAAAATTATTTGCATTAACCTGGATGGAAGTATAACACATTATTCTTAGTAAAGCATCACACGAATGGAGAAGCAAGAATCCTATGTATTCAATCCTCATAGGAGAAGAGTTGGTGACCAAGTACATGGTAATATCCATGCTTTTAAGAAATTTCTCATGTAAACAGTATATACTCATCACTTAGGTAGTTTACTTTTTTGCTTTTAAGTGGAATAGGAAGGTTATTTGTTACTAATTTAAGATTAAGTCCGTCCCTTTACCATTCACTTTCGATTTGTTTCACATATTCTGTGTCTCTACTTATCTCGTTCTTTTGCTTTGATTTATTTTTTAAGTTATTTTCTTACTCTCCACTTGGCTTGTTAGCTATCCCTAATTTTACCATAGACCAGAGCTTTATAACACCTTCACTACAGTTTCTCTTGTCCCTTACCATTTGCATGATAATATTGTTGATTAAGTTAATATCCACTTACAGCAGGCTTTAATTAAAAAAAAAATTGTATTTAAGATAATGCTTATCTCACAATAGAGTGGAGGATTATGTTCCTTGAACAAAGTTTTGACATACACAGGTCAGAGGACCTTATAGTGAAAAGAGGGAACTTGTTGATTTTCTTTATCAGGCAGATTGTCAACCTCTGAGACAGAACGCAGCTGACTACGCAAATCATCAAGATAAATGTGGTCAATTTGAGAAGAAAGAGAGGAGCATTCTCCTTTTCATGCTCTTGATGAAGATAATCATGCCAGACTTAGACATCACGTGTAGAAGATGTTGAAATTCAGTTTCAAAACCCTAAATGCGTAGTTTGAGGAAGGAACCTTATAGTCAGCAGCACGCTCTTTGGACTTCATCTGAGAAAGAAATGAAATGGTCTTATTTTTGGAGTATTATATATATATATTTTTTAATAATTTTATTGAATCATAATTATGTACATTGGTGCAATCACAGGGCACGATTCATATACATTCAGAAATATTTTGATCATACTGTTACAGATATCCTTCATGGCATTTCCTTGATCACTA
>CAUYON010101358.1:0-77546 GCA_963573935.1 Arctocebus calabarensis | reverse complement strand
ACTAAAAGCCTAAAGGGGGAGATGGGGAAAGATCGGGAGAGAAACGGAGAGAGCTTTTCTCTCCCCACTTGAGTTCTCTCTCTCTACCAGGAGCTTTAGTGTTTTCTGTATTCTTTTCTGTAAATAAATTCTGTCTTACCACTGGGGGGGAAAAAAAAAAGAGTCAAGCACAGTAGGCTAGGAAAACAAAAAGCTGAGGTAGGTAGGGGGGTGTTTATTCTGCTCCTACTCTGGTTCCCATACCCAGGGACTGTCCTGAAGCCACCCCGCCTGGTCTCTGTCTTTTCCCTTCCTCACCCAGCTAGGAGAGATCCTCCGCTCTTGAGTTTACGTATGGCCCTGTCTATTCCTCTCACTGCCTCTCTTTTGGAATATTCTCGCCTTCAGAGGACACCCAATCTCTGCTTTCAGCCATAGGGTAGGATCATGGGGGCACCCATCATGGAAGCCTGAAGTTTTGGAGGATCAGATCAATTCAGGGGTAGAGGACCAAGTCATTCTGGTCACACCCTCCCATTTAGCATTATCAGTAATAAGGGGGCTATTTTGAATCTTTATTTCTGTAGCTCTGGGTCTATTACTGAAGTGGTTCCATACCCGGAAAGGGAGAAAGTGTTGTTACATGTTTGCCCCCTTCAAATCTGAGAAGCAACCCTTTTGGACAAATAGCAAAGTGATTTCTCAGCTGTGAACTAACAGTTTTCTTTCGGAATGAATTGTGCGCTTTCAATTTTCCACTTCAAAAACACACACTTCAGCAGAAGTCACTTTACAGCAAATGAAAGTAGGAATTTCCCCAGGGGAGAGAGGGGCTTCATACTTAGAGGAGGGGGAGGGGATGACTTAGGAATATCTACTTCTCCCAACAGTGAAGTTACCAGGAGGTCTTTTTGATATCACTGCCCTTCTAGCCAATAAGGTGGTGGTTTGCAAAAGTTAGTAATTAACCACTTCTTGAACTGGCTGAATTGCATCCAACTTCCTGTGAGTTCTGGGAGAGAAGGCAGACAGGGATAAGAGGGCTGAATGAGCCTGCCTCGCAGTGGAGGCAGGAGAGTCTGGGGGGGCTTTGCTGTAGGATAACTTTCTCAGCTTTTCTTTTCTTTAGGGCAGTGATTTTCTTTTTTCTTTCTTTTTTTTGTTGTTGTTGCAGTTTGGCCAGGGCCGGGTTCGAACCCGCCACCCTCAGTATACAGGGCTGGTGCCCTACCCACTGAGCCACAGATGCCACCCAGAGGCAGTGATTTTCAACCTTTTTTTTTTTTTTTAACCTTATGGAACAATTGAACCTATAGTTAAACTTCCATGGCACACTTAAATTATGTTAATTTTAAAAAAAAAGCAAAAGAAGAGTATACTTACTGTGCTTTGAAAGACTTTTGAAAATAATTTAATTATTGGTCTTTAAAAATTTTTGCAGCACGCCTAAGATCTTTTCACGGCATACCAGGGTACTGCAGCAGACCAGCTGAAAATTACTGCTGTAGGGTTTTGTACAGAAGTGGGGCTGTCAAACTGGGGTGTTCTAGAGCGTGACTCACAGAAGCCATTCCTCACCTCACTCATTTGCGAGCAGCTGTTGTCTTGCGTTATCTCACAATAACGCTATGGAGTAGACACCGTTAGCAACTCCCAATTCTGATGGGTAAACTGAAGCTGGAGAAAACTGAGCCAATAAATGGTGCAGCCAGAATCCCAAGTCAGACTGGTGTGACTCCAGAATCTGTGCCCTTGGTGAGAACGCTGGGCAGAGCAGAAGCCCATGCTGCGTGCTCCGTGGCTCCCCAGCTGCCCGTTGAACTGTTGGACAGAGTGCTAGCCTCCCTCCCCAGAGTGTCCCGCAGTCTCCCAGAATGCATCTTGTGATGCTGCGATGGCACATTTGATTGAGGCTGAGCCCCAGTTAATGCTCCACTATTGAACAGCGACATTGGGCTGGTGCCACGTAAATGGCTGACCTGTGGAGATGGCATTTCACTGAATGCAGCAAGCTTGAGATGAGTGTGCTGTGAACTGCATGGCCTTGCCCTCCTGAGGGGCGGACCCCCAGGGGTAGCTGGGCAGCCTGGCAGCCAGCCCCTCCTCTATCTCAGCATGCCGTAGCCTTCTGGGGGGGCTGCAAGTTCCATGCTGAGGCTGTGCTTCTGCTCCGGGAGGGCTCATTGCTTCCACGTGCTGTTTGCAGTCTTTTACTTCTACCTCTGCACACCTGTCTGGCTGGATGATACCGTTCACATTCGGAATGCTCATGTTTACCCACCTCCTGCTGAACAAATTTACAAAGTAAACATTTTGGGACATCTCAGAGATTAAAAGAAAAAAAAAATCACAACACAAAACTAACACAACTGGGCTGTCCCCTCCCACGCCCTGGTTTCTAACGAACACATCAGAGGGTGGAGTTAACCAAGAGCCGAGTCCTTGGCACTGGATCAGTGTTGAGATGCCACCTCCATCCGTTCCCACCCGTCTTTGCCCGAACTCTCGCTGTTTCGAGACATGATGGCAAACAACACGGGCCACGGTGCCAGCTGGACCCGGCTTCAAACCCCAAGTCACTCTCTCACTAGCTGTGTGAGGATGAGTAAGTTGTGTAAACTCTCTGAGTGTTAGTTTGCTCCTGGAGAAGCATTGTTGTGGGGAGCTCGAGGCAAACTGAGACTTGGATGGTTTCGGGGGTCGGTCAGTCATTCGAGGATTACACCCTTTCAACTTGGACCAGTTCAATGATAAGTGATGTTCGTCCGTCAAATCTGGACGATGGTGTAATGAGTCAGGAGTGGGACAGGGAGGCTGTACTTAAAGCAGGCACTGAGTGAGCCCCCTGGGGTAAGAAAGACCTGGGTCTTTCTATGTTTGCGTGTGCCCATCTGGTGGACTCTGATCTGAGACCATTTTGCCTTTTAGTGGAAGGATGTGGGGTTGCCATGGGAAGAGGAAGGCGGGCACGCAAAAGTGAGTAGACACCCCGTAGAAGCCCCCGTGTTGCTGGCCACTCTACTGGTGGCCGTGGAGGTGAGAGGGCACAGTTCTGCAGCAGCAGGGCATCCCGGACTGCTGATGTCTCCTGGACCAAGGCTCTGCCTCTGGGGTGCTGCTCTGGTCCCACCAGACCACTGTGTTCCCTTCCTCACCCCGGGCCCACCTCCTCCTCCATGATACACTGTGTCCATTCACCCCTTTGGTCATCTCGTTTCAGAATGTTCTCCCTTCAACATTCCCTGCCTCATCGCAGCTCCCACGTGCTCCAAGCTCCTCTGCGGGGTCCTGTGCACTCTGAAGGACCCTTCTTTCCTCACTCCCCTTTGTCTTCTTCCCTTCTCCCAGGACACACAACTGCCCCCTGTGGCAGGGCCTTGAATTACATAGCAGTCGTCTAGGTCCTGGGGTATTTTGTCTGCCAGATTCAGGACAGAGACAGTGTTTATTCTTCTCCACGTCTCCAGTGCCCAGCACAGTGCTGGGCAAATAACAGAGAGTTAATAAACGCTGGCTGTGAAATTGCGTTCAGCACTGTGCACGCCCCGGCTCTCCCTTCCCACCTGTTCTCTCCTCCTCCCTCCCTCCCTTGCCCCTTCCCTATCCTTCCTGTCCTAATTGAATTTTTCTGAGCAGTAACAAGGCCAGAGACACCTCATGATGGGAAGGCACCACCTACCCCAAATCAAGAGTTGCCACCTTTCTCTTAGGCAAGCGTTAGGTTGGGGATACCACTTATCTCCCCCTCTTCCTGTGTGTCCAACCCCAGGGTGGGTCGCAAAGAGGACAAAGCCAGCTCCTCTAATTTGGTGGAATCCAGAGCAGAGCCAAGCAGCCCACATCCCCCTCTTTCTCCTCTTACCTCTGCAGGCTGCTCTGGGCAAACAAGTCAGTCTTCATTAAGACAAGACACACCTGTTACCTGCGTGAACTCTGCCCTTCTCCCCGGTGGCAATTAGCCGGGCTTTGGCTGGCAGAGAGGCATTGGCTTCCCAGCTCTCTCTGTGAGCCTTCCTTAGCGAATGGCTATCAGAATCTCCTGCCCAGGGGTCCTGCTGTCCGTTATTATATCACTGCCCCTGCCGTCCTGCCTTCAGAACAGCCCTTGGAGAGGAATTTTAATGTGAGCTGAAGACAGCAGCAGGAGGGGGAGGAGGCGGGGAGCCAGGAACTGGGGCTTCAGGGCAGGGGAAGGGCCTGCATTGTATTGTTTTAAACTTCAGAGAGACAGTTGCAGGAAGCTGGCCTTTATTTATTCTGCATTTCCAGCAAAGGTGGGGAATGGAGTGATGAAGCCAATTCTCTGGGCAGAGCGAGGCATCCAACAGGGATAGAACAGAGCTGGCTGCGGGTGGAGTTGGGGTGGGAGAGGAAAAGTGCCACTTTAGACACGGTAGAGAAGAGGGAAATGGGCTTAGTGAGGTCATCTGGTCGCCCCCTGCTTCCCTAGCCACGAAGTCCTTCCCTCTCTCTCAACTGGGGACAGAGCACACAGGGCCTTTCTTCAGACATTCCCACCAGCCCTAATTATGAGCATGATCAGGAGAACATTTTGGCTGCCCATCTCTCCAAGCCCTTGCAAGCTGGGGACCCTCTGCTGACAGCATTCTATCCAGCAGGAAATGGAAAAAGAGTAGCTAGGGGGTGAAAAAGAAGAACCACCCTGCCAGGGGGCACTCGCATTCATTTGAGCACCTGCCGGGTACTAGATATTACAGATGACCATGTATAATCACACATATTTAATCCTTATGATAATTCAAGAGGTAGGTAGGTAGATGTCCATGCTTTACAGAGGGGGTCTAAATGGGTGAAGGAATTTTCCAACACCATGCAGCTGTGAGTGGGTAGGCCAGACCCCCAACCAGGTCATATACTCCAGACCCACATTCTTTCCAGGGTACCTCAAGCTCCTGGAGGAAACAGACTCAGCAGCTAAGCATAGCCCCTCCCTCGACCTCATCCTCTGTGGGACACCCTTCCCCAGCTTGGTCGCCCCTGCTCTCTCCTGTGCTCTGGACATCCCCCCAGCCAGTGCCCACCCAGATGGAAGGTTTCTCATGTCTCTTGACTCACCTGCAGCTGACCCTGGACAGGAAGGGTGTGAGTTGGTGGCTGTGTGTGGTCTGACCATGACTAGGCTCTGTGTCAATGGCTCCTAATGAGTGCCTGGTTATCCCAAAGGGCACCAGCATCTCCCCTAGAATGGTGGTCCACAAACGCCCTGATTGACGAAGTTCACAAGTCACCTCCTGGATGCTCTGTACTCCAAAACAGAAGTGCCTGAGGCTTCTGTGGTGCAGACAACAGGTGTCTACTTCTTACTTGAACCCTTTTCTTCAAGACTATTCTCCTTGCCCTAAATGGAAGCTTCTTGTTCTGGGCCATCAGCTCCAATTACCCTTGGACAAGGCCAGCTCTTACCCCTGGCCCATGGTTTCGCTCAGACCTTAGCAATCCATGGAGCTCTGCCTACCACCTGGGCTCAGGAGGCTGGGCTGCTCTGCCCCATCTGCTCTCCCCTTGTACTCCTCCTGCCAGATATTGCAAGAGACCACTTCTCCTTCCTCTTAGCCATACCCAGTTTCTGATTGATGGCTGCCCTATGTCCTGATTTCTTCTTGCTAATTATCTCCTCTTCTAGAATCATCTTCCCTGTGTCCAGTCCATGGCATGCTTTCAGTTGTCCTAAATCCTGCTGGGGCCAGGTGAGTCAGGATGGGGCCCCAGCTCTGTGTTAGTCGGGATACGATAGATTAATGCCTTAAAATACCAGAAGTTTATTTCTCCCAGTTCTGGAGACAGGGAAATCCATGATCAAGAAGCCAGCAGAGCCAGTGTCTGGTGAGGGCCTGCTTTTTGGTTTACAGGGGGCCATTTTCTCATTGTATCCTCACATGGTGGAGAGAACGAGAAAGAGAGAGACACAGAGAGAGAGAGAGAGCACTCTCTGGGGTCCCTGTTATCAGGGCACTAATCCCATTTAAGGGAGCTCCGCCTTCATGACCTACTCAAATCCCAAAGGCCCCACCTCCTAATATACCTTGAGATTAGGGGTTAGGATTTCAACATGTGAATTTGGGGGAACACAGACATTCAGACCACAACAAGCTCTTAACCCTACTTGGGTGAAAAAAAAATATGTATTTATTTACACGGGTATGTCATTGATATTTTTCACTCTCATTATCTGTCACTTTATTTTTAATGACAATATAATATGTTTTCATTACAGAAAACATGGAACATTTTAGGCAAAAAACAACTCATATCTCTCCTATCCCAATTAAATACTGTGAACACTTTGAGGTAAATACTTCTGGTTTGGGCTCTTCCTGTGCCCACACAAATGACCATACCTATATATCTAAATGCAATTAAAATGTTCAAAGTGAGACATGTATTTTTTAAAATCGTATTAAAATACACATAATATAATATAAATTTAGCCATGGTGAAGTATACAGTTCAGTAGTATTAAGTGTACTGACATAGTTGTGAAACAAGCTACGAGAAAGTTTTCATCAAGCAAGAATTCAACATCCATTACACAACAACTCCTTCCCCACCCTGGCAACAGCCCTTCTGCTTTATGTTTCTATGAATCTGACCACTCCAGGAACTTCGTGTAAGTGGAATTCTGCAGGACTTTTTGCTTTGTGACTGGCTTGTCTCACTTAGCATAATGCTGTCAAATTTCATTCCATGTTTTAACACGTGTCAGAATTTCCTTCCTCTTGAAAGCTGAATGTGTATAGCTGCACCTCAGCTTCTCCATCTGTAAAATGAGGGAAAAAGCAGTAGCAGGCTCACTGGGTTATTGTTAGAATTCGGTTAGTCAATGTCTATAAAATCCTCTGGAGACCACCTGATGCATCATAAACATCTCGTAATTAGCTATTATCATTACTATCCGTTGTTCATTCTCTCTCTCCTGAATGGAGCTTTCTGGGCTTAATAGCAACAATTACTATTTACTGAGCACCTTCTACATTCCCAGCACCTGTCTGGGACTTCACATTAATTATCTGACTTAATCCTCAACAACCTCATGGTGTAGTATTATTATTATCTCCATGTTTCAGAGGAGTCGGCTGAGCCTGGGACAGAGCTAAGTCCATTCCTAGCTGGGCTAGTTTTCCAAGTCTGGGTCAGCTGACACTCAGCCCACACTTAGCCCTGGGGCAGCAGTGAGTCTATTTTTAGATGATTCTGTCTTGCTTTTTCCTATATAAAGCTCAGAATCTCCTTCTGTAGCAGAACTTCCCCTCACCTTCCACTGAGCTCTGGCCGCAAAAGGCTGCAAGTGTGAGGGAGGGGAGTCCCCCTCCCCCATCCTTCTCCCTGCCCTCCAGTTCCTTCACTTGACACTCTGAAGTAGCCCCATGGAGGCATAACCATGAACTTGTCTGGGGAGCTGCAAAGTGGGGGTTTCTAGGAACTGAAATAGGCTTGGTGGGGAAGAATTTTGGGCAGGGAGAGTTTGAGGGGGATTGCCCTCGTATCTCAGAATACAAAGTTCATCGAGGGTGGGTAGATGTTCATCACACGTGCCCATACGTGGGTCACTGGGTTGCAAGGAAGATGAGTCAGGGTTTGTGGAAGGGTTTAAGCAGGGCTGGATAATCATTAACTGAGGCCCCTCCAAGGGGAGCGCCCTCTACTGTTCCGGAGTTAAATGAGTTTCTGTGGTTTAAGCACATGGGAAGGGAGCTCAGGGGACTTAAAGCCAACACCTGGAGACTCTTGCAGGGACCACAAAGCCCCTGCTGGCTATTTGTAAGGAAATGGCATTACCATTTTCCTGGCGGTTGCTACTCTTGGCCCATACCCTCTGTTCTCACATACCCCTTCCCGATGACCCAAATCCCCAAGAACTCCAAAAAGAGAGCAGGAAGCCCAGAGCCATCCTACCTGTGAGGGCAAAAGTGCACTGCACAAGTATGTACGTGTGTGTGTGTGTGCAAAAACGTGCTGTAAGAGCAGGTGGCTCTGGGCTGCCACTCCCGGCCCTTCGGCCCCTTGGCCTGGATGACCTGGCTTCGTGACAGCCGGCCATGCCTCAACTTTGAACAAAATTCAGCTTCAGAAAATGTTGGAAATCTAAAGAGAGGTCCCTTGGCTTGTAAGCCCAGGAGCAACTGAAGGGGACCAGCAGCAAGGTGGCAGGGCTCCTGATCTTCGTGGCCGTCATTCACTGCCCAGCCCCGCTCCTGACTTGACTCAGGACCTGAGGAGCTTCCTGAAACTCAGTGAAACATCTTTCCTTGAGGCCCTGTGGTGGTGATAACTATAACGATAGGAACAGAAGCAATTCCGTGTCAAGGGCAGGAGCGAGGGGATGGCGTGTGCACAAGCTCCTGATGGAGTCCACACGCCCTGCATAGGGAGCTGAGTTCATTGACGTGCAGTGGCCAGACGTGGGAATCAGCTTGGAGGCGTAGACTCGGGAAGAGCCCAGGTGACTGCCTGTTCTCCCTTGGTACCCGTGGGCCTCACAAAGGGCTAGGGCCTCTGACCAGCACTTCAGGGAGATGAGGGAGAGTGGCTCAGGGAACCGGGAGGAGTTAGCGTCGAGAGTCTTCTGGAATGTAAGGCTTGGTAGTGAACTCTCTGGGTCCTGCATCTCAACTCCTTGTCTAAGAGATAGGGTGGTGAAGTCTAGTACACAGGATCCAATTGATTTGAAAAGCCTGAAGTGTTACTGGGTAGGTGGGATCCTACAGCGCTAGGCCACCGAGCAGCGCTGTGTCACCATGAGGTGCTGTGTCACCGTGCAGCGCTGGGCCACCGAGCAGCATTGTGTCACCATGCAGTGCTGGGCCACCGTGCAGTGCCGTGTCACCATGCAGCACTGGGCCCCATGCAGCTTCATGCTACCATGCATATGCCGTGTCACCATGAAGCACCGGGCCACCACGCAGCACCGGGCCACCACGCAGCACTGGGCCACCAAGCAGCACTGGGTCACCGTGCAGTGCCGCGCTCCCGTGCATGTGCCTCTGGGGACTGGGGTTGCAGCAGCTCCTCCACTCAGCCTGCTCCCCACACTCCCAGGCCATGGTCAAGCCTGAGCACTGTGCCTCCCAGAGGAAGCAGATTCTTACTCAGAGACAAGCAACTCCTCCTCCCCGAGGAGCCAGCTGTGTGCTGGGAGCCCAGGCCACTCTGGCTGTCCTCCCCCGGGAGGGAGCAACCCTCCAGCGGGGAGCGGGGAGAAGGACCCTCCGCAGTGCTGCTTTTGCACAGCTCTGCTTTGTGTTTTCTGGTGTTTTCAATTTATCTCCTTAGGGTTTGGAAAGCAGAGAGCTCCTCTGCTCAGATGTTTCCTCATATGCCAGACCCCAGGGACCCTCTCCCCCCCTCCTTCCCTTCCTTGCCCCCTCCATGGGGAGAGAGGAGGGTGCCTACTTCAAAGGCCTTGGGGAGGGGCTCACAGGCCCCCTGGAGACTTCCACAGACAGACAGTGGCCGGGGATGAAAAGCAGGGGATGAAGAAGCAGAAAGGGGAAGACAGGAGGAAAAGCCAGGAGATTACAAGGGATCAAGAGGCGGCTGTCTGAGTACGTGGCGACATACCCAGGAGCTGGGCTCCTGCAGCTGTGTGGGCTGCAGGCTGCTTGGCAGCTAGTGTTGAGAAAAAACTGTGTATTCTAGAAGCCAGCGGAGACATCCTGTCTTCCAGCAGGGGCTTCAGGGACCTCAGGCAATGCTGGGCTTTCAGAGCCCAGGACAGGGCATCCGTATGCCTTATCTTGGCCTAGGGGGCAACAGGTGTTTATCTGAAGCACCTCGGCAAGGGGTGGATATCAGACCAGGACAGGGTGTATGCACGCTCACGTGTGTGTGTGTGTGTTTGTGTGTGTATAAGCACCGCAGGTTTCAGTGTGCAAACTGCACGCATTTGCATCTGTGTTTCTAAATGTGCCGTGTCCACACCCACCTAAAATGCATACCAGCAACGTGAAACTACGACTGGCCACCAGCCATGCCCCGTCAGCCGAAATGACAGTCCTATGTCTGTGTGGGGGAAGTACTGACCACTCTCCAGCTTAAGCAGGGCAGTTGTTCAAGGCCAGCGCCTTGCTATCTGCTGGGCGGAATTCATGATGGACTCGTGTCCAGAACCCAAAACTTTGCTAGGGACTTTCACCTCAGCCTCCCATGCGATCCTCAGAAAAACCCGGGTAGTGTGCAGAACAGCTCCCTCTACAGAAATTGGGACCAAGACGTGGACTTGCAAAAGTTCCTGCCTTTTAAAGCCAGATCCAGAAATGTTTCCTTTGCCCACAAGTGGCATTGGGTACCGTTTCCTCTACGTGGGGCTAGCTCCTCTCACATCTCTACTCTTCCCACCCATGAGGGTCAGGGAAGGCCAGAGGACAGTCCTCTCTGTCCCCATTGAGTCCACTGCCCTTGTGGCTGAACTTACATGGGTTAACACGAGGGTGGGTCACAAATCCAGGACTTAGCTCCTGCCAGGGACCTTTTAGGGGGGCTTTAAATTCCTCATTTCCATACTTAGGAAGATTTGAAGGTTGAGAGAAGTTCTACACAGAAGAAAAGAATGCTTCTAGCAGGAACTCAGGGAAGATTCTTGGCTTTGGAATCTGATGGGACTGTGTTCAAATCCTACTTATGTCACTTATGTGACAGAGGCCATTCATTATTCTCTCTGTGCCTCAACTTTCTCATTTATGAAATGAGAATAATAATAAATAAATGTTTATAAAATGCCAACAAAATGACAGGCTCTGTTTTAAGTACTTAATATGCGTTAATTTAATCTCTACATGAGTAGGGAATATTATCCCCATGTAGCAGATAAGAAAACCGAGACTCATATTAAGTAACTTGCTGAGCATCATGAAGCTTGTAGAGAAGGAATATAGCATTTGAACCCAGGCAGTCTGGCTGCAGCATCTGTGTTTAACCACTGCAGTGCTTCTCAACAGGGCTGGAGAACCACCTGAACCGTGGATTGGAAGAAACAGTTTAACAGTGTGTAGTGGTTTTAAAACCTGTCCACAAACTCTTTGATACTTCTTCATCAAAAGGCAGAATCTAGGTCTCCTTCCTACCCTGAGAGTCCCAGATAGACTGGGCAGCAGCCTTAAAGAACAAGGACACCGTGGACGTGACACCCCGTGATCCCTGAGGCTAGCCCCAGAAAGGCCTTCAGCTTCTGCAGCCTCTCCGAGACACCTGCGATGGGAGCCTTCAGCTGCTGTGTGAGAATCCCAGCCACCTGAAGCCACCACATGGAGACACCTTAGAGACAGGGCCTGCCGCTCAAGAGTCCTCACTGCGGGTGTCTACCCATCTCAGGCTCCAGACATGTGATTGAAGAAGCAGCTCATCTATAAGAGAGACCCCAGTAAGAACGGCCTCACCAGGCCTGGGCCACTCCCAGGTTTAAGAGCAAAATAAATGATGGTGAGTGTCTGTTCTGCAGTAGTAGATGGTCAGAATACAGCACTACTTCACCACGGTGGTGCGAGGAAGAGCTGAGAACACAGATGCACCTAGCGGTGAGGCCCCCTCCCTTCCCTTCCTCCATCCACACTCTTGCGGCGCCCTCACTGGTACCTCTTAACTTGTCTTAAAACAGAAGCTGAGCGGCCACAGCAATAAAACTATGACAACCGCTATTGTGGGTCTCAGCTTCTCTACAGCCCTTCGCAAAACAAAAGGAGCTGCTTTTGTTTTGTGATGCTGTGGGATGGAGGCACTGGCGTGTGTAGAAAGGGGTTATTGGCACCATCTGTATTCCAGAAAACCCTGGGGAGTATATGCTGAGCCAGCTCTTCTGCTGACCTTGGACCCTTTATTGGCAAATACACCTTGAAGTCACACTACGCCGAATTTTCCTTAGATTGTGGCTTTGTGAGGGCAAAAGCTGAGCTTTCTTTTGCTCCTTGATGCACGATGAGGATTTTATCCCCCAGATGGAGAGTAATGCATGTCAGGGCATGATGATGGAGCCGCACACCTACCCAAAAGAGAGAGAAGGGGAAAACAAGGAGGATAAAAGGGGAAAAAAGAACTGAAGGGAGAAAGACAGGAATAAAAGAAAAAAGGGAAAGGAGGAGGAAGGAAAAGAAGGGAAAAAAGAAGGGAGGAAGAGAAGGAGAGGGAAGGCAAATAAAAATGGAAGAAAGGAGGTGCTGGGGGTTAAGATGGAGTGCAAAATGAAATGAGGAGAAAGAGTCCATCTCCGATCACTCTGTCCTCAGCCGAGTCCTGCAGCCAGGAGTTTGGAGCCTCCACTCCCCAGATCTGCCCACCGAGTGTGGTGCCAACACTGGCCTTGCACAACAGCTCTTGCCTGCAGCTCGACACCCTGAGCTCCTTAAATAGCTTTGAACCGCGCTGAGTGGTGGATAAACATTTGTTTCACAGCTCACAAAGCAGAGCTGCTGGCTACCGGCAGGTTCGATGTAATGAGTTCCATTCTGGACCCCGGGGAGCGTTTAGATGGGCTCTTCTTTGCCCAGGCTGCCAGTCAAGCTGGTAGCACAGGGGAAGGAAAAAACACAACACTAATCTCTTCCCCACCATCCCTGTCCAGATCTGGAGTCGCCAGAAGGCAAACTGCTCCATTCTCATGGTACGGGATTGGGGAACAGGATGCCCTGGGAACTGTAGGTGCAGGTGCCCAAAAGACAGGGGCTGGGTCATCTCCTTTCACTGTGCCCTCTGGAAATTATTTGAGCAGTCCAGAAAACACACACTTCTCAGGAGGGGGACATTGCAGGCTGTGTCTCTGGTCCCTGCCATCTGAGTGAGCCCCACACAGCCTTCTGCACTGGCGGCTACCCTTCTTAACCACTGATTTCTGCCATCCAAACCATGCCTAGAACCTTCCTGTTCACCCCTGCACATAGAGAGCTGTAGAGACCTGCCATCCATCACAGCAGGAGAGGGGACCCAGCAGGGAGGGGGTAGCCCAGTCTCCTCTTCATTCTCCCCTTTCTTCCAAACCCCCAGTTCAGAAAAATATGACACACTGCTTAAAGGCGTTGAAGACCAGTTGATATGATAAATAGTAATTATGTGGTTGGCCTTTCAGCACTTCCTCTGTGGATATTAATAGCCATTAATGTCCCACTGTTTTGCACTGCACCAGAGCCTGCCAGACGGAGCACCAGGACAGGCCACTGCCCTGACCCCGTGCTCACCCCCCTCACCCACCAGCATCACCTCATTTGCTTCAGAATTTCAGGAAGGAAATGAACTAGCACAGACACGGGGTGGAAAATTAAAAGGGGTGAAAACAAATCCAAGGGGGAAGTGATTTAGTTTTTCAACCAAATTGGTTGTTAAAGTGCCTTCTTGGATGGTTATGAGTGGGATCTCCGCGGGGTCATCTTGTGACTTTCCCAGACGTCTGACAACAGTCACCATGAAAAGCTCATATCCTCTTCCTTATAGTTACTGGGGCTGGAGAGAAATTAGCAAATGAGGTCAGAGGCAGACTTGAATTTCCTGACCTGTGCAAGTTACGAGGCAAGAACAGGACTAACCAGCAAGTTTAGACAAAAGGTGGACGTCCTCGGATCTCACCCTTCTTCACGCAGCAGCACAGAGAGCTAAAACAGCAGGAACCTGGAAGTCAGAGCCTGCAGTTAACAACCTGGCTCTATCCCATGCTAGCTCCGTGCCCTGGATGACAGGTGGTAACAAAGACGAGCAGCCTTTGGGCAAGAAGACTCAACTCATTTACAGCTGTGTTCTTCTGGGCAAGTTACATACCTTCTCTGAGCCTTCATTTTTCTCCAAAAAAAAAGAAAAAGTTCTTCGAATAGGTCAGTATATAATAAGCAAATACTCGTTCTCATCCAGTAGTAGTCAGAGCTGGCTTGCCACAGCTTATGAAAGGCTGGTACACCTCCCTTCCCAAATTTGTATTCAATGATATCACATTGATAGGTGGAAATTGGCTATGGCGGGAATATTTACACCTGAGAAATTGGTAACGCTACAAATTAGGTCTTTTTTATTTCTCCCCTTAGGATTGTTCAACCTAGAGCAACGCCGCACTATTCCTGCCCATTTCCCCTGTTTCTAGGGTTGTAGAGAATGTCCTCGGGCTCCTGAAAGCCGCAAGCCAGCCCTTTGGATGATCTATCTGCCTCCCATCCACCACAACAAACTGCTCACTCTAACAGGGATTGTCAAAATCTCCTTGAGGCCCTATTAGAAAGCTGCAGCTCCTTGATCTATTCACCACCAAGAGGCAATTGTCGAGGAAGTTGATTGTAGTTCAAATCCAGGTATCAATTCGAAATGTTTTTGCCTCAGACAACTGCATACGATCAATCTGTAATGTAGTCCTCTGCTGCTAGAACGCAAAAACAAAGCCCCACCTTGCCACTTAAACACAGCATCATTAGTCTTAGGATAAACTATAAATTGATGCATAGAGCAAACAGCCGAGCTGCGTCCTAGGGAGTGGGAGCAGATGAAATAGCAGTACTTTCTGTTGAATGACAAATCATGGCTCGTTCCATTCCCTATCAAGTGGAACACCATCAATCACAGGGTGGGCTCGTTGGGTTCCAAGACAGATAGGACACCATGAACAAACAGATGCTATGGTGGGGACTGCTGGCCTGGGCAGAGCTGTGATTTTTTGCTTTTCCTGGGAGGGGCAGAGCAGACCAATCTACTTTCTGTCTGGTCCTGTCCTTCATTCCAGTTTATAAGGGTGAATAAGGCAAGGGGTCCCATTAATCATAATCTCCTAGGGGTTGGGAACCTTCATCCTTTTCGTGCTACACAAAGTCTTGTCTGAATGGTAGGCTTCAATCAAGGGAGAAGGAGTGAAGGATGGATCACCTCCTTTTTCGATTTCATAAAGTTATTGAAGTCCTGTCTGTTTCCATATAGTGACTTAATCCCTGGGCCTGTCCTGGGGCCCACAGTACCAATCCTTTAGATCACTTCTTTATGTGATGGTATTACGATTATGTCCAAATGGACCATGTCACTACTGTTTGCATCCCTGTTACAATGCAATGGGGCACATCTGAGCACATAAGGTTTGCTCAGGGTCTATTTGTTAAATAGATAAATGAAAGGATGGATGTGTGATAACAAAGAGTAGGTAAGTGTGAAAGGAAGGAGAAGAGGAGCAGGAAAGGAATGAGAGGTTCAGTTGTGAAATAAGATTCAGGGGAGCTGACCCTGCTTTCAGAGACAGGAGACTGAAATGGGTGATTCAAAATGAAGGAGGGTGCCATCGGAGGGAAAGGTTAAAAATCCCTGAAAATAATACTCATCTCCCTTCTAGGGCTTCCCAGGGCCAGTCGGTTTTTAAGCAAAGCATGTTGAGAGCAATAAAAATCAAAGCCTATCTCTATCCTAATGGGAACACGAGGGAAGGAGGAAATTTAGGCGTTGTGATTTGCCACAGCTCATGAATAATCCCACAGGCCCTATTTCTGGCCCTTTGCCATGTATGGAGCCAGGGAACTGAGGAGCGGTGGAATCTCTCTGACTGCTGATTTAATTAAGTGTGGCTAGTCTGTGACAGAGGCTGACTTGGCACAGAGCCAAAGGAAAAGGTGAATTGGTCATGTCGTTGATGGCAGAGTCCAGCCTCACATTTGACCAAATCACCTAGTCATCTGGGCTAGCCGAGGACGTATGGACAGCAACTGATCCCGCTATGATGCTGGGAAACACTGGTGGCTTGGTTAAAACTCATCCATATAGGGAAGAGCTCTGGTGCATTCAGTCAATCTGACAGTCTAAGGGAGCTGCAACCTCAGTGATACATTATGTAGTCAAAACAATGTTTGATGGACTGATTTGTTTTTTTCATTTCACAGGATCATGGTGGACATGATGCTGACACACCTTAGTGGTAGCTGGGAAACAGTTGGCATGTTTCCTTAATGTGTGTTTCACCTTTGCCATCTGTATCTAGGAAAGGGCATCATTCCTCCTGCCAGTACTCCCCAGCTGAAGTCTCCACAACCTTTACCCAGACATCAGAAACAGCTGTCTCAGGCAGAAGGAGATTGACTCCAGGTGGGCGCTCAGCAGCAAGGGCAGGTGAGATAATGAGCAATAGTAAAGCCCTTTTTAAAAAGGTAGGAGTCTGTTGGAGGCCGAGTTTGTTAGCATATGCCAGCATAGGCCCTACTTGGCTTCCAGCGTTTGTTCTTCTGTATAGCTTGTTTCTCGGTGTGGGATCAGATTTACTCTTTCTTCTCTTCCCCTTTTCCTGCCTTCCTTCTTCTCTTCATTTACTGTGCACAATACTTCGCTTGATGCTGGACAACAGTCAGAGATGATACAGCTACCTTCAAGGCCCTGGTACTTTCTATTTAAGAAACACAGCAAATCAAAAGTCACCATATTGCAGATAAATAAATAAAGATAAGCAGAGATGAAGTGTTTGGAGTTCAGAAGAGAAGAAAGAGAGAGATGTTTATTTGAGCTCCATAAGGGAGATAAGTAACACACAGACACAGGCCTGGAAGGACAGGTGACATTAGGACGGTTACAGTGCATGACACAGTTGGGCATCTGGTAAGTTAGAGTAAAGGGAGAATGAAGATGACATAAGGGCAGAAAATAAGCTGTGCAGTCAAAGAAGTCCATGGTGCTTCTGCAAAGAGAAAGAGAAAATAGAGGAAGAAATGTGATCAGAATATGAGTCTTGCCCTGATGAAACAGTGTCAAAGCAAAAAGGGTATTAGATTGTCAGGTTGAGGAATTTGGACACATTTTGATCATCCATTGGGAGACCTTGAAGGTTTCTTAGCAGGTTAATGATATTGAAACTAATCTTTAGCAAGAAAGGATAATCTAGAGTCAGTGTGTAAGGATGTTTGGAAGAGGGCAAGATAGGCCGTAGAGATAAAAGTTAATAGAATATGAGACAGTCCAGGAGATGGCAATTAAGAGCGTGTACTACTGTGATCATGGCAAGAAAGCCACGAGGGAACAGTGCTGAAAAGCAAGTCTGCTCAGCATAAATAGGACATGGTTCTAATAATTACTCGCAAAAAGAGGAATGTGAAGAGTCAAAAGCCACTCGCACTTTTGTGCCTTGGTGTGTGGCTGAGCTGATTCATGGGAAAGGAGGCTGATGGTGTCAATCTCCCTTCGCTCCACCTAATGGCACCAGGGTGCAGTGCAGAGCTGCACGTGGCTGCAGGCTCACTCAGCACATCGCCCATATGCCCCCTGCATGCTTCCTGTGCCTCTTTCCATTTTGCGCCCCATGGCCATCTTCCAAACCTAGGGGGTTTCCATTCCTGGCCTGCCCACGAGAGTAGCCTGAGTGTAGGGGAGATAATGCCATGGTAAACTCTCAACTAGTAGGCAATGGGCATCTTCAGCCCCTTAGGGAGAACGATTTAGAAGGTGTCTGGCAACGTCTCAGGATGTCCAGTGGCATGGAGGTTCTGTCCCCCACAGCCCAGATCCATGAGTTCCACTTCTCACCCCTCCCTCTCTCTCACTCCCCACTCCTGGGGTCCCCTCCCACATGCTCTTCCTGCCCCCATTTCTTGTCTCAAGTTTACCTTTGGGAGAACCCAAGACAGAAATACAAGTGGTATTTGCTTCCCAAGGCCAATGTAAGTAGGAGTCCAGACTCCAGAGAGAGGCTGGGGTGTGCGATGTGGATTTAGGAATCATCTGCATGAACAAGGTGGCAGAACTGAGGGAAGAGAATGGCATTGTCCAGGGAGGGAGTATGGAGGCAAAAGAGAGTTTGGGAGGAGGCCAGACCTTGGCGAGTTCTCCACTTGGTAGGTGGGAAGAGAACAAACGTAGAAACAGTAGACAGAGAATAAGGACAGGACCAGGGTGACGGTTGTGGCACAAGTGCAGCAGTCATGAGTGTGGCCATCAGAGATGAATGCTGCAGAGCCCCAAGGAGGATGTGGCATTGGGGAGGTTGTTGAAGACCTGGGGAGGGTGACTTCGGTGCTGACAGTGAAAGCCAGCTGCAAGGGTTAAAAAGGGAAGGAAGTAAAGACCCACAGCACAGATTGGGGGTCCCTAAAACGGGCACTGGTGATGGCTTTTAAAAAATACCCACAATCCACAATATACCAACTGGATTAGAATGTCCAGAGGGTTGAGAGGGGGTGTCTCTTTCTCAGTGAGATTGAGGAGTAAGGGAGGAAAAGTGATATTCTGGTCGCTTGAGGCATCAAAGCATCAATGTAGAGTAGATACAGGAGGGACGTATCCAGGAAGAAAGAATTAAGTCAGTGGAAAGGAAGATACCGCAGGATCAAGGGCAAGAGAATAATACCTGGAGAGGAGCTCAGAGGAGGAGAAAGGATCGGAAAGACGAATGGGGCAAGAGAGTTTAGTTTTAATAAAAAGATTGAGCCATTCACACATCCAACAGGGATGGACTTGGTTCCTTTGCACCAGAGCGCTCAACACAAAGAGGAGGGAAAACGCAGCTGCTCCCCTCTAGGAGGGAAGGGGTGGAAAGAAACAATCGCCAGAAACCTGTTAGGTTCTGGATGGGAATGTGTATGATACAAAGGACAGAAACAGTCCTGTTTTGAACAGCACCTCTGCCCCCATACCCACTGTGTGATCGCAGTTAACTTCCCAAGGCCTCATTTTCCTAACTTTGACCACTACTCCCCCGGGCTTTAGAATAATCAAATGAGAATATTGTGCTCAAACACCTGGCATGGTGGTGCGTACACAGCGGGCCTTTCTCCATGCTTGGTTTTCTTTACGATTAGGGCAAAATACAATAGTACTGCAGAGGAAGGAGAAAGTTTCACTCCGCTCCAAGTAAAACTCCCCAGCAAAGCTATTATTCAAACTAATTAGAGGTGAGAGAGGGAAGAGAGAGAAGATATGTGAAGATTGAGAAACAGTTGGAGCAGAGGGCAGGGCAGCTAAGGAGGGCAGAGCAGATGCTCTGGTCTGCTGAAAAACAGAAAACCAGGTCATCTTTTTTTTGTTTTCTTTTCTTGAGGCAGAGTCTCACTCCATCACCCTTGGTAGAGTGCCATGGCGTCAGCTCACAGCAACCTCAAACTCCTGCGCTCAAGCGATCCTCTTGACTCAGCCTTCTGAGTAGCTGGGACTACAGGTACCTGTCACAACACCCAACTGATTTTTCTATTTGGGGTAGAGATGGAGTCTCACTCTTGCTCAAGCTAGTCTTGAACTCCTGAGCTCAAGCAATCCATCCACCTTGGCCTCTCAGAGTGCTAGGATTACAGGTGTGGGCCACTGTGCCCAGCCAACAAGATTGTCTTTTTGAGGGTACCTGATATGGCTACACTGCATCCCTTTCTCACCAAATGTATTTTCTTGGGGTCCTAAACCCCAGTACTCTAGAATGTGACTGTATTTGGAAATAGAGCCTTTAAAAGGAACATTTAGGTAAAGTGAGTTCCTATGGGTGGGCCTTAATCCAACAGGATCCCCTATGAGAAGAGATTAGGAAGCAGATACACATTAAAAGACTGACTACAGTCACAGAATCATCCCTAAGTGCTTAGAATGAAATATCTCAGACTGTCATCAGCCCTGATCATTTCCTGTTAAATTTCTGCTTTAGGTGGTTTTCAACAGCATCCTTAAAGATATTCACAGATTGCAGTTGGCTAGGCATGCCCTGCACCTAGCAGAGATCCTGGCACCAAGTAGGCACCCATGAGTGTTTGTTTAGTTATTACTGAACACTCAACAAGTTTTCCTACCCCGAAGTTCTTCCTTACGTACTGCCACCACTGTATTCCTTGCAGTGTGGTTAGCTGTTGGTTTCTATGTTCCCTTAGCAGCAGTTCTTAGCTTAAGTGTCAAAACACAGTGGTTTGCCTCATCTGTTTTGAGGTACACTGCAAGTAATTTGTTACCAGTAATAAAGCATCAAGTCTGAGAAGGTTTTATTTGTAAAAATAGAGAAAATTTAAGAGAGTGCTTATTATAATGTCTCTCTCACTGTACTTGCATTTGCTTTCTTGAGTTGGGAAGGCAAAGGGGACAGTCACAGCTGGGTTACAGAGGGTTGTGTATCACCAGTGTTAAGGCAGCAGGTGTGTTTTGAATACTAAACTTTCCCCCAAGTGTCCTGACCAGACTGAGAAACAATTGTGAGACTCACTGCTAGAACATTTGTGCCTCAACATGGAATAGACGGCCAGATCTTTAGCTTCTCCTCGCCAGGCTGAGTATTGGCGGATCTGGCCAGTGATTGGACATTCAGTACCCTCCTGAGGAGCATTTTAATTGGCTGAGTGGATCTCTGAGGACCTCCCTTCATTAGCATGGAGTGATTCCCAAATGTTGCCCAAACATAGCAACCGCAGCTGTGTCCTAACAACAGAGTCCTGGGTACCTCTGGACCATGTCTCCCTCCATAGCCTTTGGCTATTTCAAAAAGATCATTAACAAGGTGGAATTAGGTGCCCCCAGGGGTCACTGCACAATATACATTGTTACTGTCTCTTAATGGACTTTCCCCAGACAGGGCAATTCTTAAACTACAGCGTCCGCAGCTGCTAGGGCCAGGCAGAGCTGTGCTGACTGCAATGTGAACTGGCCTGCCAGTCCTGCCAAAGCAGATCTGCACTTGGGCAGATGGATCAGGCTTCGAGGGGGCGGGGGAGAGGTGTGTTTAAGGGGAGGGGCCCCAGCAGAGAAGCTGGACAGCCCTCAGAGGTCTTTGTTATTGATTTAGCATGAGGACTGAAAGTGGCAGGCAGGCAGGTGGCAGGAACTGGCGGGCGGGGAAGACAGGTGTGGGCAGCGATTAGCTAGGGTGGTCCAGATGTGGCTGGGGGTGTCAGCTGGTGGTGATTAGCATGGGTGCTTCTGAGGGGCATCGTGTCAGATGGTAGCTTCAGAGTCCAGATGTGAGGAGCCAGTGGGTCCTGCCTTCATGCTTTTCCTCCTGTCCCAAGCACGGACCTTCACCTTCACCTCCATGCTACTCCCACCCCTTTGTAGACATTCCCTTCTAGGTAAAGGGTCTGGACATACAGATATTCTCCTCCCAAACTAGTTTCTCAGTCAATTTCCGAGATGCTCACACAGACTGAAACCCTCAAACACCAGACAAGGCAAAATCCATATAACCCATAAGTAAATTCATCAGGTTCCTGCGTGAAATGCACCTGGTGGCAGAGGACATTTTTTGGGGGGGGGCGGGGGGAGGGTACAGAGTTTTGCTCTGTTGCTTGGTTTAGAGTACAGTGGCATCACCTCTGTGAACGAGTACAGTGAAACGTCAAACTCCTGGGCTCAAGCAGTCTTCCTATATCAGCCTCCTAGTAACTGGGACTGCAGGCATGAGCCCCTGTGCCTGGCTAATATATATATATTTTGTGTGTGTGTGTGTATATATATATATATATATTTTTTTTTTCCCTAGAGATGTGGTCTTGCTTTGCCCAAGGTAATCATAAACTTATGTGAATCTCCTCCCTCAGCCTCCCAAAGTACTAGAATTATAGGCATGAGCCACTGTGCCCAGCCAGACTTTTATATCCTAGTATCTGGTTGGCCTGTCTCCCTTTTTATAACCTACTAAAAGTTTGTATAATATTTTTATTTAACCACAATCTACACAAAAAGTAAACATCCCAGCATAACTCCCACACAGAACAAGAAATACAGAATTAACAGTTCTCCAGAATCTTCCCTTAGGCCCCATTTTAGCCACTAACTCCTATCTTCCTCTCTGGAAGTGATCACTGGATTTCACTCACCAGATTCATTTCAACTATTTTGGAACTTTATGTAATTTGCTCAATATGTTTGTAAGCAGTAGTTTGTTCTTTTTGGTTGCTACATACTACCCCACTACTAAGGCAATCACAATGATTTGTTCCATTACTGGTAAACAGTTGGGTTGTTTCTGGATTTGGGTTATATGAATAATGCTGCTCTAATAACTTTAATGGGTCTTTTAATATATATAGTATGAATCTATATAGAGGGTGCCAAAAAATGTATACACACTTAAGAAAAGAAAAACTGTATTGAAATGGTAATATTCAATATATACCAATAACAAAAGATGGATACAAGTCACATTTGAGCACCTCTTATAATTGCAGAAGCCAAACATGACTGGAGTATTAAATTTAAATACAGTTGTTTCCTTTCTTAAAATGTGTATACATTTTATTGGCACCCTCCGTATATTTAGGGGTGAAATTGTTAGAATCACAGGGTATAGGGATGTTCAGCTTTAGTAGAAACAGTTTAATAGAAAGCATTTTACACAATGATAGTGCCATGCTTCAGCTCTGAGGTCATGGGACTAGCCCACCGTCAAGCACAGAGGCCCAGAAGTTCATGGCAGACCAGCCACCATCAGCAGCTGCCGGTCCTGGGCGTTCTGCAGGGCTGCACTCATGATCACCTGTTTCAACACCTGGTTTCCCACATCCATCCTCTCCTATATCTTAGCGCTCGTGGACCCTGACTTGTTACGCATGTAACTATTCCAGGTCCTCCTTGCGTTGATGATCCCTTTAGACACGCTTCTGTGACTTACTGACCACTGGTTATGCCCAATTAAACTCTTGACTATTCTCCCACACCTGATCTGCAGAGTTGGATGAGGAGTATTATGGTTCGGGATCCGCAGAACGCACTCAGACCAACCCCAGTCTCTGGCCCCTATGCTCCTCTGTTGGAGAGAGTAGGATGATTAGAGGTCGAGTTCATCATACTGAGAAGAGAAGCAAGTGAACTGCAAGACAGGCAAATCAATGGCATTGGCGTTTTTCTTTATTAATGGGACCAATTTGTCCTGGGTTAATGGCTATTTACAAAATTTCAAGATACCTAGCCTTTTGAGTTTTATGGTGTTCTGACCACACTTCCTTGATAGGGGGTGGTTGTGTGGGTGTGTGCGTGCGTGTGGCTGTCTCCCAGCATCTGTTTACTTCCATGTCTGCAGCAAATTGCTCTGCGCCCAGGAGGAGGATGTGATGAAGCTCCGTCACATGGCTGGCAGTGTGTGTGAGTCACTGGACGGCTCCACGCCCACCTCCCGGGGGTAGAGGGAGCAGTAAGCACAGCACACAGCAACTTGGGCTGTGCCGCATGATTGGAAACAATCTGTGAAGTGAGTCACATCAGTTGCAAAAACAATTAAGTCAGTGGGAAAAGAAAATCAGTAAAACTGGTTATTTGGCTTGATGAAAAGAAAGCAGCCTATTGTTTGGTTACATTTTTCACTTTCCAGCTGGTCATTGTGACTCTGAGGCTGGGCTTGCTTACACAAATGCTTATAACAGTTTTGACCCGGACTATGTCTCCCCAGCTTTAAAACCATCTGGTAAGTTACTTAACAGAGTCAAATAATCACTTAACTCTTTGCCTCAATACTAATTCTATCCCCTCTCTTCCACGGAGTCTCCATAGAAAACGATCAGAGATATTTTTAAGAGAAACAAGAAAAATATCAGAGATATTTTTAAGAGAAACCCCATTCCTGTTGACTTTGAGTTCCATGTCTGGGAACTCAGTGACTTCGAGTTCTAGGTAATAGCTACTCCTGCAAATGGGAGGAAGAGAAAAAGTCAAAGCCGTGAAGCCCTGAGATCACCCCTCCGAAATAATGCTGACTAGATGTTTCGCTTGCATTAAAGACTGTGGACTAAATGACCCCAAAGAAACAGACTTCTAATTCTGGCTTTCTAGAGATCATTCACCCAACTCCCAAATTTTAGAGGCGAGGAAAGGAAGGCTCAGAGAAGTACAGAAATGTGCTCTGAATCACATAGGTAAGAAATGAATATTCCCTTGGCTGAGTTCAGCTGAGCCTACCTGTCTCCACTGACAATGGCCATGAACCAGAAGACCCCAATACCATTTAGGCACTTCAGATGGTAACATTCAGAGGAATGGCATATGAAGTAGCATTATTTCCTAAGAACTGGGGAGCTTCTCCTAATTCTTTTAGGGTCTCTTCCCTTAATCCCAGTTGCTCTTTACCTGCCAGGGCTCTTGTCAATCTCCAAAGAGCAGCAGTGTCCAGAAGTAGGGGAACCCTTAGATGTGACATTGCTGGGATGTATTTATGACCTGAAGTGTGCTCTAATTGTGCAGCTATTCCCATAAATGCTATTTTATTATGTGAGCTATAGTAAATCTGTCATCTCCCACAGTGAATCTGTAGGTAAGCTTGGGAATGGCCGTGAGCTATGCTGGGCCATTAGCTTCAACCAGACCCTGTTACCTGCGCAGTTACAGTATCCTAGAGGCACAATGCCTTCCAGATGCTCTTAGCTCCCCACAACAACAAAAAATGCTATCAAATATGGAGACACAAAGACCAGAGAACCTTAGATGTTTATTCCCTATAGCATGTTTGCAAGCACTTTGAGCCAATGGGGAGCTGGAACAGGGAGTTAAGCATCTTGGGTTCTAGTCCTACTCTTAACAAACTGCTCAGCTTATGCAAATTCCCTTTGTATTTCAAGCCTCACCCCTGCCATCTTTAAAAGGGCAACATACATCTCTCCATAGTAAACACAGGTGTCCAACAGGCAAAGACGTGAAGTACTTAAGATGACAATGGTAATGGTTAGGTGTGTTCTACCTCTTGATCTGATTTCTTCTGCCCATTCTGTAAGGGGTGACAACATAGCTGGCTGAGGGTCCACAATCCAACATCTCCTTCTTAAGAAAGAGAGGAAAAGAGGTTAATATTTGCCTCTGCCCCCAAAGAAATTGATAGTAAGTTCATTGCTAAATATATTGTTGATGAAACTTGATGACTGATTATCTACTTGTGGTATGGAAGGCAGACTGTTGCAAATATCTTAGCACTCTTTAGTACATTAAGAATTCTCTAGAGTGAGCTGGCAAAGTTTAAGATCTCACTCATTGCCACCTAAAACTGATCATGACTACCATTTTTAAGACAAACTCAAGAATGTTCAGAGGAGGCTGTCTCTGAAGGGATAAAATTAGGAGGCATTTTCTTTTAGTGCCCAGGGTTGAATTAGTCATTATTCATTATAGAAAATTGCATTTCATAGTTTCTGAGAAATAAGGCTAACTTTTTTTTAAGATTTGATTCCATCCAGTAGAATCTCTCTCCACAGCCTTTTTAAAGCAATCATTGTAAAGTTCTACCCCCATTTTTAAAATTATAATAATGTGAGAAAAGAATGATTGGAGTTTGGAAAAGGATACTGGAGAGACACAAGTCACAAGTGAGGGTTTAAAAAGACCCAGGAAAAATGTACTTGAAAAATGCCACAAACTGGGGTCAGCAGACATTCAATTAGGAATATGTCCATGGGTTTGTCCAGATTGATCAGAGCTTGCTTCTTTGTAGCAGTAAAAAAACAAGAGATATTAACAAATAATGAAGTTAGATAGCGTTAAGTAGCATTCAAATGATGAAAGGGGAAATTAACAAGCTAAACTTTCACTCCCCAGGCAGTTTACCCAGTCAGTAAAAACACAAGGCTGCATTTCTACCACCCTGCCATCGTGGGAGAAAGTAATTCTGCTGGGCCAGAAGCCAGTGGCTGCCACATGCCGTTGGCCAGTTACCCTTTCCGGACCTACCTCATGGCTTTGGGTGACTAAACAGCTGAAGTGCAATATACTTTGTGAATCCTGCCTCCTGTAGCAATTCCCTGATGCAGGCAATGCCATGTATCACTGCCATTCTGCAGGCACACCACCCAGATAGCATCCGAAAGATTGTAAACAGGATGATTCACAAACTGGTGGCAGCAGCTAAAAGCAGTGCAGTTCGCGACCCTAAGTGTGACGCCAAGATTCTCAATGGGATGTTGCAACAACAAAGCCGCCTGAAGATTCTAAAACACAATAGTGTCACCGGGACACTCATAGGGTGCTGTAACCTGTAACTGACAAGCACACCCACCATCATCTCTCAAGAGGAACACAGTACCTTGTGCTCCACTGGGCCTCCTATTGTATCACTGTCTTTTATTTGCACCCCCCAAGTAGGGGGTCAAATATTTTGTGGAAATAGCCCCCAAAGAGGTGTCTTATCCCACAGTCCTTTGCAGTCAGCCACAACTGAATGATTTCCAATATCAGTTCCTGAAAATTCTGGCCATGATTTGCAGACCATGGCAGATCTTAATGACAACAATATCACCTCGCATTTTGATGGCTTTTAACAGTTTACAAAGAACTTTCATGGGCATTATCACATTTAATCCCTGTGAGGTTGATGGTCTCTTCATTTTCTTGGCAGTTTGATGTAGTGACAAGTGCTCTGGAATCAGACAGAGTTAAGTTCAAATCCTAGCTCTGACCCCCACTGGCTATCCAACCACAGACTGACAGTTCGCTTCATTTCTCCGACTCTCCTTTTCCTTACCTATGAGATGGAGAATTATCTCTATTTCTGAGGTTTGTGGTGAAAATTAAATAACATACATAAAGACACATGCACAAAAGCACTCGATAACCATTAGCTTCTATCCACTTAACGGAGGAAGAAAATGAAGCTTGAGAGGTTACGGGAGTTGCTCGAAGTAACAGCCAGTAAATAGCAGAACTGAGACTTCATTTATTTTACAAACATTATTGAACACCTACTATATGCCAGTGCCTTAGGCACAGGAGAGTGGATAAGACATAATTCTAACTCTTGAGGTGTTTGCAGTTGAGTGCCAGAATCTGAAATGCAAATAGTCAATTATAATGTAGTGTGATCTGAGAGGCAAAAAGTATTTAGGGAATGTCCTAAAGCTATGGGTGCACCCAGGAATATCTACACAGGAGATGAATCTGAGGAAGGAAAACCTTCTAAGGAGGCAGCAGGAGAGTTACACCTGAATTAGAATTTTGGCAAGTGGCTGAGGGTAGGCAAGAAAGGGGGCATTCCAGGTTAAGGAGAGGGGGTGTGTAGTCCCTGGGAGGGGCGCCGGAGCTTGGTGAGTCCTCCCCAGCCACGAGGGGAACCTGAGCAGACTGAGAGGGGGGTAGGGGGCAGGAGTGAGAAGGCTGGAGGGGCTTGCAGGGACACCTGAGCAAACTCTGTGCCGATTAACACAGAGGACCAAGCCGGTCAGATGTGCATTTTTGGAACTGTGGCAGCAACGTGAAAGATGGACTGGAGGAGGGAGATAATGGAGGAAGCAGTTCAATGACAGATAATGAGGCTGTGAACTAAGAAAGTGGCAGAGCAGACAATATCAAGAGGTATAGCGGAAGGAGAATTGACAGGAGGTGCCAATTGATTAGCTGTTGCGGCATATGAGACAGAGAGGAGACTAGAAGGACTCCCAGATTGTGAGCTTGGATGGCATTGCGAATGGGGGTGCCCCTCGCGGACACAGCAGGGGAGCGGGTTTGAAGGGACAGCAATGAATTTGTTTGGACTCGTTGATTCTGAAGGGCCCGTGGACATCTGAGAGATGTTAAAAATGTGAATCTGGGACTTGGGAGGGAACTGAAGGTGAGATGTATTGATCCAGGCATCATTGGCTTTTAGGCGATGGTCGAAGTTGTTTTTTGGTTTCATTTATTTATTTATTTTTTTGTAGAGACCGAGTTTTATTTTGTCGCCCTCGGTAGAGTGCTGCTGTGGCATCACACCGCTCATGGCAACCTCCAACTCCTGGGCTTAGGCGATTCTCTTGCCAAGTAGCTGGGACTACAGGTGCCCACCACAACACCCGGCTATTTTTTGTTGCAGTTTGGCCAGGGCCAGGTTTGAACCCGCCACTCTCGGTATATGGGACCGGCGCCCTACTCACTGAGCCACAGGCACCACCCTGAAGTTGGTTTTATACTAAGGGGATAGATTGGGGAGCAGAGAGGGTCCTGGGGAACTCTGAAATATCAGTGGAAGCATAGTGCTAGAACGAGAACTGCCAGAAAGATGGAAGTACCAGGAAAAAGGGAGGGCTCAGAAGTCAGGGGAGACAGTGTGCAAGGAAGACTAAGATGACCCTGGTATGGTTCTTGACCCCCCCAAAGTGTGCATGCAGATAGATGAGACTGATACATAAATAGATAATTCCATTATATGGCACAACTAAGAGAGATATGCATCTGAGAATGACAAGATATGACTATATTACAAACGAAAAGAAGAGCAGATAGCCCAAAGTGAAGATCAGGGCATGTTTCCTGAAGGTCATCCTGTCTAAGATGAGTCTTGATATAAGAGTTAAGAAAGGAAAATGGGAAAGACATTTTAGAAAGACAAAATAGCCTGACAAAGGCATGGGGGTGTGAAAACTTGCATAGTGTATACAATATTTATAGAACATAAAAAAGGTAAGTCCAGGCTGAACATAAGAGGTAAGTATGGTCCCTATCACTTAGAGCAGGCATCCTCAAACTTTTTAAACAGGGGGTCAATTCACTGTCCTTCAGACCATTGGAGGGCTGGACTATAGTTTAAAAAAAAAAAAACTATGAGCAAATTCCTATGCACACTGCACATATCTTATTTTGAAGTAAAAAACAAAACGGGAACAAATACAATTCACACCGCCGCATGTGGCCCGCGGGCTGTAGTCTGAGGACCCCTGACTTAGAGTCTTCTATACCAGATTAAGGTGTTTAAAGTACATTGGATTGAGTACACTAATGGAGACCGGTTGCTCTGGCAACCATATGGAAGAGGAAATTAAGAGTGGATAGGAGGCATAAGTTAGGAAACAATTGCAGACCTGAATGAGAGAACCAGTAATAGGGTTGAAGAAGAAAAGGTAGATTTGAAATATATTTTGATGCTGTATTTAAATGTGGGAACTGAGGCCATGTGATAAAATGCTCTACTTCAGGGACAAAAAGTGAATAAAACTGCCCTAAACTGCCCAGTAAACACTAACTTCCTTGAGTTCAGAATCCAGTCTAGAGAAATTAAGACGAAGCACTATAATATGAGATAGGAGATGCTAAGTATTGAAAGGAATACAAAGATTTGTGGCTTTGATAATTAAGGAAAAGGTATACATTCCAAGTAGGTATTTCAGGAAAGTCTTCATGGAAGATATGGCATTCAAGGCAGATCTTGAAAGATAGTTAAGATTTTACTATGAGTTGATAAGGGGAAAGGGCATTTCTAATAAGAGCATCCTGAGAAGGGTCACAGGAAGAGGATGTAAGATGATGTAACTTAGAGACAATATCACAAGCTCTGGAGTCACATAAGTCTGGGATCAAAATTTTGCCTCTGTCAAATTCTGATTATAGAATTGGAGGAAATTTATTCCTCAGAACTTCTGTTACTCATTAGCACAAGAGTTATAATTACCATTTATCTTATGGAATTGGTATAAGGACTTTTTGTTGTTAAAACTGATTTATTGATTACAATGAAATTGAGTTCTATTGGTGAATTTTATACTTTCATATGTTTTACTAATTTGTATCCTTTTCTTTGGCTTGAAGAATTGTCTAGTATTTCTTGTAAGGCAGATCCAAAGATGATGAACACCTGTAGCTTTTGTTTGTCTGGGAAAGTCCTTACCTCTCCTTCACTTCTCCATGACACTTTGGTATAGTATTCTTAGTTGATAGTTTTTTAATTTTCGTACTTTGAATAGATCATCCTGCTCTCTCTTTGCCTGCAATGTTTTCTGCTGAGAAACCCCACTGGACAGTCTTATGAAGTTTCCCTTGTGTGTGAAGGGTTGCTTTTTTCTTGGTGTTTTCAAAATTCTCTATGTCTGGGTCTTTTGAGTATTTGATATTAGTGTGATTTAATGAAAATCTCTTTATATTTGATCTATTTGAGGTTTGTTAGGATTGATAGGTCTGGATGTTCATTTCTCTATCCAAATTCTAAACAGAATTTTAGAATTCTGTCATTATTTCTTTAAGTAAACTTTTAGTCTCATCTTTTTCTCTGATCCTTTTGAAATAACCATTCTTTGCTCCTCTGGAATGCCTATGAGGGCTCACTTGATGGGGGTCTCAAAATTCCCATGGGCTTTCTCTACTCTTTTCATTTCTTTTTTCTCTTTGTTCCTCTGATTGGGTAATTTCAAATTACTTGTCTTGACCTCACAGATTCTTTCTTTTTCTTGATTAGATCTTCTGTTAAAGCTTTTTATGGAATTTTTCAGGTCACTCCTTTAGCTCCAAAGTTTATGTCTGGTTCTTTTTTACAGTGTCTATATTTTTGTTGAGCTTTTCATTTTGTTCATGTATTATTTTCCTGATTTTTCTTTTAAGTCATCTATCTGTATTGTCTTGTAGCTTGATCAGCCTCAAGATGGTTATTTTGAATTCTTTGTCAGGTAGCCCATAACTCATCCTTCTATAGAGAAATTTCCTGATGCTTTATTTTAGTCTTATGGTAGCATAATGTTTCCTAGATTATTCATGATCTTTGTGGCTTTGCACGTGAATCTGCACATTTGAAGAAGTAGGCCCCTGGTCCAGTCTTTACAAACTGGTTTTAACAGAGAACTATTTAGAGAGAAATACTTTTGGCCTGTCCAGGGATTCTAGGCAGGCCACCTGACATGATTTGTAGGTATGCTTACGGTTAGAGTCCTCAGGCAGGCTAACCTGATGCCTGGGTAAGCAAATGAGTAGGTCTAATGCCTGACTTCATGGGATTGGCCTAGATTCTAAATCTACTTCCTAGAACAGGCCTAGAACTTAGGTCTGCTGAGATGGGCCTAGACCTAGGGTCCATGGTGGTGGGCCTGAAATCTATACTCACAGGAGCAGACCTATAGCCAAATCTATAGAGCCTGACCTTGTGCTAGGGAAGTCCTCTGAGTCTGTTGGAGCTGGCCAAGTGCTGGGATAGGCCTGGAACTTGAGTCTGTTGGTATCGGCCTGGTACTAGGGCAAACCTGGAGCCATAGGGACAGAATTGTGTCCTGGAGCCACAGGGGTCAATCTGGAGCCTGGTTTGTTGGTGCTGATCCAGTCCTGGGGTCTATTGAGACAGATATAAAACCTGGGTCTGCTAGAGAAGGCCTGAGCCCTGATTCTGCTAGAGCATGGGGTGCTATCCTGGATGCTGGATCTGCAGATGCTGGCCCAGTGCCTGAGGCCTTTGGGGCCAATGTAGTGCTGGGCTCTGTAGGTGCTGACCTGGCACTAGGGTGTAGCTGGAAGCTGGGTCTGTGCTATTGGCCTGGAGTCTAGGACGATAGATGCTAGTTAAGGACTGGCATGGCACTGGGAAGGCCTGGAAGCTATAAACACAGGAGCCAGCCTGGAGGTTGGGTCTTCTAGTTCCTCAGGCCATGAGACTAGTCTGGCCTGAGGTCCACAGATACAAACTGGCACTGGGATGGGTCTATAAGCTGAGTCTGTGGATCCTGGTCTAAGGTCTGGGACTTCAGAGGCTGGTCTGGTTTTGGGGAAGATTGAGTCCTGGATCAGCAGGGACTGTCCTATTGTTGGGAAGTGTCTGGAATTGAGCTATGGGTCCAATTCTAGGGGTAGTATGGGCCTAGGGCCACTGAGGTCAGCCTGGCTATGGGCCAGGCCTAGTCCTTGAGGTGGGTCTGGAGCCTGAGCCTTTGGGGCTTGGACTAGTTCTGGGGTGGGCCTGAGGCTGAGTCTATTGGTGGGCCAGCCTAGGGTTGATACAGCTGTCCTGGCATAGAGGCGGGACTAGAGTTTAAGGTCATGGTGGCCTGTCTGGCACTTGGTTTTACTGGGTTGGGCCCAGTGTCGGGGTTTGACGCCAAGTCCAGTGCTTGCTTCATTTTCCTTCCCTTGAGAAGGGAGAGGTGATGCCAATAACATAAACTATCTTTCCTACCCATTTCAACATGTCTTTTCTTGTTTCTGTGTAACACCCAGGAGCTGCAGTCCTCCCTTGGTTTCTTTAAACTCTAGGAAGGTATTTTCATACTTATATAGTTGTCCAAATTGATATTTCTACCAGCACTTTCCTGTTCTGCCATCTTGTTGACGTCACTCTTGTTGTGAAGATTTACTGGGGTAATGTGCACAACTGTTTCTGGCTCAGAGTAAGCAATCTATGTGTGTCAGCTCTTGTTTTGTGCTAGTGATGAGGTGACAGAGAGTGGGAGTCAGGGCAGGAGCTGTCGTGGAATGCATATGGTGCAGGACAAAATGGAGAGAGTGAAGGTGAGTTAGAGAGTCTGGGACAGATTGTGAAAGTGTCTAGAGTAAAAGATCTGTATTTGAGTGAGTTGGCCATAGGGAGCCACTGAGAATTTATGAATAAGGCTGGGGATTTGAGCTGTGTTGACTAAGATTAATCAGCAGCCATGCAAAAGATGGTTTAGAGGAATGAGAGATCGGAAGCATGAAGACTATTTATTGAGTCATTGTAAGACTTCAGATAAGGGGTAAAAAAGGTCTGAATGGGTGTTGTGGTAGTAAAAAAGGGAGAAGAAATTTTAAACATGAGAAAAGTTAAGATAAAAAAAGGGGAAATATCAAACATATTCAAATTTCTAATCCTAGTTACTGGAATGAGCATTTACAAATTATTAACAACATAATAAAATACATTAAGAAGACAAAGGGAGAAATTGCTCAGGGTAGTGGGTGTAGGAGTCAGGCAATAGAGCACAATGGTGGTTTCAGTTTTAGAGATTGTCAATTATCCCAATATTCATTCTTCTATGTATCATACAGCTGGTGTCCCAGCTAGAGATGTCATTTTCCAGGCACCCTTGTGACTGCGTGTTGCCAAGTGATTAAGTTCTGACCAATGAGATGTGAGCAGAGTGATATGTTCCACTTCCCGGTCATTCCCTTAAAAAAAAAAAAAGAAAGAAAAGCTACTTGTTTTCCATTCTTCTATACTTCTTCGCAGTTCCTGGAGGTCTGTACAGAAACATGGTGCGAGAAGCCAGCTTCCACCACAGGCAAGGGCAGCATCCAAGGCAGTAGTATTTACCAGCATCCAAACAACATGGGGTCCCAGCAGAGCTGGCCTTACCCCACCACCCCCTCAGACTTCTACCAGCTCAGATTTTTACATACAAGGGAAATAAACCTTCTATATAATTTAGGCCACTATAATTTTGGCTTACAATAAAGCAGCTGAAACCATTTGCTGATAGAGAGATGATGAATTTGAGATATAGCAGAAGGTGGAAGGGGCCAGGAGTTTTGACAGAAGCCTGTAGCCATAGAGATGGGCCAGGTGGAGACATCGATTTAAGAGTCATCTAAATAATGATGATGATTGAAACAATCTAGTGAATGAGATTGGTAAGAGAAACACCAGCAAGAGGGGGAGATGAGGACCACAGATGGCCTTGACAATACATAAGGTAGGGTGGAGGGAGGAAGAAAAGAAACAGAGATTGAGACTGAAATGGAGATAGAAATGGAATGGCAGTGAGTTCAGAAGAAGGAAGAAGGAGCCGAAGAGAGTAGCAAGTGGTCAGGAAATCAGGGGGAAAGGGCCTTCCATAGGACAGAGTCCCTAACAATGCCAAATTCTGCAGAGAGACCACAGAGGGTAAGGACTGAGATGAGGTCACACAATTGGGGGGCTTAATTACAGCAGGCAGTAATCAAGAAAAAGTCCAATTATGTTCAAAGCAATCTGTTTTAAAAGTCAGGACATTTCACAATAACATTTAAATTTCAATGTAAAATAAATTTTTATAAAATATAAGGCAAACAATATATGTAATTATATATATAGATACTTCCCTTTCATGGTGGGGGAGGTTAATGCCATCACCCCATTCTGCCCATTGTGGTCTGGAGTTAGTGACTGGCTTCTAAGGAATAGAATACAGAAAGGGAAAAAGTAGTGACTTTCCAGTGGAGAAACTTGACAAACATTACATACCTTAGCCAAGGGCTGAAGGTCAACATCACCGTTGAGAAGTCACATGGATATAATGTACCCCGCCCCACCTCACCCCCAGTATCGTGTGATAAGAAAGGCCATTCAGCTTTGTGATGATCTTTTCCTAAAACACATAAGCCCAGTTTAAATAGGAGAAAAACATCAGACAAACTCACATTGAAGGACAGCCTACCAAATATCTGATCAGTACCCTTCAAAACTGTCAAGGTCATGAAAAATAAGGAAAGATTATCACAGACTAGTGACCATGGAGGCATAATGACTAGGTGTCATGGGGCATCCTAAATGGGACCAGAAACAGAAGAAAAAGGACAATGATGGAAAAACTGGTGAGATCAGAATAAAATCTGGAATTTATTTAATAGTGTTGTATCAATGTTAATTTTTGACACTCTATCATGAATATATACAATGTTAAAATAGGACAAACCAGGTGAAGGATAGACCATTACTATCTTTGTAACTTTTCAGTGCATTTAAATTTATTCCAATATAAAAAGCTCATTTTAAAACAAGTATATGGCAAGGGCAAAGCTTTGGGATGTTGACTACAAGGAATAAGCAAAGTTGAAATACGAAGTACTGTATTTGGTCTCCCACTTCCCCATGCTTCCCCTCCTCCCTTCCCCTAAGAAAAGTTTTTCCATTAGTCCATTATTACGGTACAATGGAATGTTCAATTTCACACTGTGTGTGACATTCCATGCCAACTAGAATAGTTAATGCAACTTTACATTTATGACTCTGCTTGGGTGTGAATTATTGTGTTTATGAAAATCTCCATATTAATGTCTGATTGTAAATCATTCTGCCGGCTCCCTTTATTAATAGCTCAATTCCCACTACTCACTGCTGCAAGCCATTCAAATTACTGCAACTGTACAGGAGAGGGGTTGCTTCCCATTTGTTTACCGTCTACATTTAACCATCTTGGGCTTTGCTCTAAAGCACCATCCTCTGAACTGCTCAAGCCAGTTATTTTTGCCTGGTTTCTTTGTTGGTGAGTTCAGGCAGCTTCTCTGAGGACTAGCATTTATTACTCTATGTTCCCATATTTCCTGCTTTTTAGAAATATAGCTGGAAAGTGATTTTGGCATGGATTCCGGAGTCAGACCGATTTGGGTTCAAATCCATGATCTTAGTAAATTATTTAATCTGTCTGAGTCCCAGTTTCCTCATCTACGGTGGGAATCGTAACATATATCTTCTAGAGTGGTCATGAAAATTAAATGTGATGATGTATATCATGTTGTTAGTATAGTTCCTGGCACGCAGAAAACCCTCAGTGGTCTTTCTGTTATGGTAATTATACTAACAATTGGTTACAATATTAATAGTGGCTATGGCAGAAAGAATTTTGAGCTGGCAGCTGGAAGGTCTGGTTCTCTTTCCAGTTTGTCTATAAACTAGACAGATGATCTTGGGAAAGTAGCTTCTTATCTCTGGCCCTGTCTCAGTTGTGCCATCTGTACAATGAGGAAGTTGCATTTCCCCAGTTTGTCTTCCAGGATGGCAGCATAGACCATGCTTCCTTCCCTCCCCCAGGCCCATCAGCAGCCCTCACTCCTGGGCCAGACTTGCCTCAACTGGAGCTTACAGAAACTTCAGGAAAGGGACAAGCTGGGCTTTCTCAGGCTTCCTCACATCACAGCACAAATCAGACCCCCTACCCCAACCCCCTTACTGGCAGGAGGGAAAATATGAAATCTCAGTGGGCAAGGAAGGTTTTTTATGCTCCTGTAAATTCATTAAAGTGGCCAATATTTTCCTTCGCTGCACTTCTCTCACCTCACAATATTTTTTTTTTCCCTGCAGTGAAATCCATTCCCCCAGCCTGGAAATGTGGGCACTTTATAGAAAATCTTTAGCTTGTACCAGTACAAATGGATGGGTCTTATTTCCTGTCTGCAGTTCATGGTGTTACAAAGCCATTGCCAAAAACTATTGACTGAGACATAAAAGCAAAAAACGGGTGGAAATGAATGTGGGCATGTTCATGTGTACATTTACAAACATGATCAAGCCCAGACTTAAAGGAAGAGGTTCTACAAAGTGACCTCTTAATTCATAGCCCCTGCTCAGGACCCCTCATGCATTGGAGAAGGGAAAGGGGGTGGGTATGACTAGGCAATGGGATTTGAGGGACCAGGGAAGGTCCCAGATCTTTAGTATTCTGATCCTTGTGGCCTGAAGGTAGAAATAGCACCATTGAAGATCTATTCATTGTTTAATTAAAAAAAAAATAGGCTCCACCCTGTGGGGTTTTCTTATAATAATATACTTCCTAATAATGTGCTCTGTGATTCGGAAAATAATTTTTGTAGGTACGTGTAATGTCATATATATTCTTCACCGTGAATTTGTGAGGGGCCTGTTACTACTCCCATTGTACAGATGAAGAAACTGAGGTCCATGGGGTTGAGATGACTTATGCAGCTTCACGGTTAGGAAAGAGGGCAGCTGGGATGCAAGCACAGTCTCATGAACTCAGTCATGGAGTTTTCTCCACTCAGTCACCTTGTTTCCAGGGAGTGTTCTGAAATAGAGAGGGAATTTACTTCATGAGCCATTCTTCTTTCTGATCAAGGCTCCTTCCCTGAGTGGAAGAGACAAACAAAAACCCAAAATGGTGGTGCCTGAGCAGCAGGGAAGAGGCGGCATTGGCAGAGAGGGGGGTGCACACATTTCGTAGGATGCAAACCTCACTCACGTCATTTCCACTCACCCTGCCTGCATAGCCCAGCAGAAGAGTCAGGAATCCTGGGTCTCGGGCGTTCAGCGCTGTCAAATCTACCTGTACCATGTATTTACTCCTCATGGAACCCATTTGTGCCCATGTCCTGGTCTTTACAAATGGGGGTAATATTGATCTCATAGGGAGGTGCTGTGAGGATTGCTGGGGTATATGATGCAGAGACGACGTTGCCCCTCCCCCTTCCTTCTCTTTTTTTTTCCTTTCTTTCCCCCCCTTTTCCCTTCCTTTCCTCCATCTTTTCCTTCCTTCCTTTCCATTCTTCCTTCCCCCCCACCTTTCCTCCTTCCCTCCCTCATTTTCTCCTTCTGGCCTTCTTTCCCTTCTCCCTGCCTTTCTTTTACTCTTTCTCCCTCCCTCCTTTCCTCCTTCCTTCCTCTTCTGTCATAGCATCTCTTTCTTCTCTTTGCTTAGTCTTTAGCTTTGAACACAAACCATCTGCACCCCTTCATTTGAGGAGCCTGGGGTGTGGGACGCACCACTCCAGTCTCCCATCATGGAGTCGGCAGGGTCACGACTCTCACAAGCGGAGGTCTGCAGGCGGGGCCATGTGTAGGCATTCAGCCCTGGCCACACCACGGCAAAGTGAGGGGCACCCTGGACATCCTCCCATCTATGACCATTGGGACAGTCGCCTGGTGCACCTGGCCTGCTGGGGGAAGGGAGGCCCCCTTCCCAGCCTCAGGCCTCTGGGCTCTGACCAGAGGTTGCCCCTCTCCTTCCCCACCCAGAGGCAAATCTTAGTGCCTGGCACTCAAGACTCCCCAGACAGAGAGAGCTCAGCACTACTGCTTCCTGGGTCCCCCTCCTTCCATGGAGAGAACGGGTGGCCCCCCTCTCAGAGCCAGAGTCTGCCTGGACCCTTTACCCCGCAATGAGTTAGACATTACCACGCTCTCCTAGAGCCCCTCTTCCACCCCGGGCTGCTGGCCCTTCACACTCCCGTCCCCGGGCTGCACGGATCCCCCAGAGGTGAGGGGATGGTGTTTCCTTTTCGTCCTCTGGGATGTTCTGCGCGTTGGGTGAATTGTTTTCCTCCCGCTCAGCTCGGGGCTGACGCTGACACGCTCACCCGCACTAATGAGCCAGGCCAGCTGGTGCGTCCGGGAGGTTTTGCTGTGCTCCTCTGTGTGTTTCTTTTTTAAAACATGATCAATACCCTCTCCGGCTGGGCTCCCTCACACACTCCCTATTATTCTCCTGTTTGCATTGTGCCTGAGTCCTGGTCAAGGACTCGCGGAGCCTGGGGAAGACAGGCTTTCCTGCAGGCGAGCGCTCAGCCAGGGGTGAAGGGGGACCCCTCGCAGGCACAGCTTGCCCCCCTCCCTCTGCGACTTTCTCGATGCCAGCAGCGCCCTCATGCACACCAGGCAGCGGGGTACAGGTGGGGACTGCTGGGAGACTCCAGGGCCGGTCCCCTCCTCTCTCTGCTTCCATCTTGGTAAAGGAGAAGGAGTCAGCTCCCAATTCTGGTGTGAGTGCCCTAGTCCTGTGATTCTGGAAGGTTTCCTGGGGCATCCTCAGAGTGTGGCCCTCCTAGTGTGAGGGATGCAGGAGACACTTCCACAAGGGCCTGGCTCCTGGAGATGGGCAGTGCAGGTGGGCTCCCAGAGAGGCCACAGCCACACAGGCTTAAGGCCCTGCCCCTCGCACAGTCCTCTGGGGTCTGTCTGCTTGTTTTGTATTAAAAGAAGCTGTGCTCCCTCCCCCCACCGCTGCCCAGCTCCAGTGACTGGGTGCTCAAGTGCAAACTGCAAAAAAAATGTACTCAACGTGTTTCTCATATACGTACATATGTTTACAGAGGGTGCCAAAAAATATATACACTTTTTTTTTTTTGAGACAGAGCCTCAAGCTGTCACCCTGGGTAGAGTGCTGTGGCATCACAGCTCACAGCAACCTCCAATTCCTGGGCTCAAGCGAGTCTCCTGCCTCTGCCTCCCAAGTAGCTGGGACTGCAGGTGCCTGCCACAACGCCTGGCCAATTTTTTGGTTGCAGCTGTCATTGTTGTTTGGCAGGCCCGGGCTGGATTTGAACCCGCCAGCTCAGGTGTACGTGGCTGGCACCTTAGCCCGTTGAGCCACAGGCACCGAGCCAAAATATACACATTTTAAGAAAGGAAAAACCTTGTATCAAAATTTTCATACCAAGTCACATTTGACATCTGCAATTAGGAGAGATGGAAGAAACAATATATAAGATAACAAACATCAATATACAGGGAGGATTACAATTTTAATGCATTTTTTTCCTTTCTTAAAATGTGTATACCATGAAGGCTATGTTAACCAGTTTGATGAAAACATTTTAAATGGTATATAAAACCAGCACATTGTACCCCATGATTGCATTAATGTACACAGCTATGATTTAATTTAAAAAAAAAAAAAAAGGAAAGAAAGGAAAATGTGTATACATTTTTTTGCACCCTCAATATGTGTGTATATATACAACTAACCCTTGAACAACTCAGAGGTCAGGGGTGCAACCCCTCCCCCCTTGCAGTTGAAAATTCACACAGAACTTTTAACTCTCTAAAACTGTAACTCTTAATAAACAGCCTACTGTTGACCGGAAGCCTTACCAATGATATAAACAGTTGATTAACCCACATTTGGTATGTTGTTTGTATTATATTGTATATTCTTAAAGTCAGTTCGAGAAAAGAAAGTTATTGAGAATCATATGGAAGAGAAAATACATTCGTTAAGTGGAAACGGATTGTCACAAAGGTCTTTATCCTTGTTATTGTCACACTGAGCAGGAGAAGGAGGAGGAAGAGAAGGAGAAAGGGTGGGCCTTGGCCTCTCAGGTGGCAGAGGCAGGATAAAATCCATGGATAAGTGGATCTGCGAAGTCCAAACCCTGCTGTTAAAGGTTCAGCTATATATATCTCTACATATGTGTGTTTTTAAAAAATAAACAGATGCTAGTTCAAATATGTTTTTTTCCATGACTCATGTCAGCATTTAGATTTTTCCTAATGCCTTCTTCTGACGAATAGTGTCTTGTGAAAATCTCTGACAGACCAGGCTCTAGAGAGATTGTCCCCAAGTTTATGAATTTGTTTTGTTTTTTTCTATTCTCAAAAAGCGGTGGTAATAATATCTCATTTTTACTGAGAATTTATTATGTGCTAGATATTGTGCCAAGCCTGTGACATAGGCTGTTTTATTAATCCTTGTGTTGTATATGTGTTATCTTCATTTTAGAAAAGTTCAGAGAGGTTAAGGAACTTGTCCAAGATCACACAGATACACAGGTAGCAAGTGGGCAACCCCTCTGGCCTCAAAAGTCTCATCTCTTTTAGACTTTCTCTTGGGTCCCCTATTTCAATATTCAGCAACCCTGCTCAGAGCCAAGTCTAAATTTCCAGCCTTGACTCTAAGGTCTCCTGGGGGGAGAAGAAAAAGCAATAAATTTTCCAAGCTTATTTTATCCCACTTTACAAAATTATCATGAAGATTAAATAAGATATGTTCAAGAAAATACTTTGAAACTATAACACATTCTACAAATATTTAGTATCGAGTTTTATTTTGACACTGGCCAAGACAGAGAACAGTTCCCTCTGTGCATGGACAAAATCCTCCATCCCGTAGCAATGCCTGCATCTCTGCCTAGTCATCCCGGCTGCTGCCATGATGGGGCGAGCAGGAAACCTCCCCTGGCACTGGCCTCGCGAGGCAGCAATCTCCAGCTCCTTTCCTCCTGAGGCTCCCTCTGGACTTAGAGGAGCCTGGAATGGCTGAGTCAGCTGCATTTTCTTCCTTCTCAGGGCTCTCTTAAACCTGTTACTGAAATTGGCTCCATAGTTCCTTAAGTTTGCCTGCCATCCCGCAAATCCCCTGGGGTGGCCCCATTAATCACATTTGCTCTGTCTCCCCTTGCTGGCTGAGGACAGCGGCTAGGTGCATGGAGCCTTGTGTGCGTAGGTGTGTGTGTGAGTTTGTCTGTCCCCTGGGAGCAGCCGGGGACTAAGTTCTCCTGCAATGAAAGTGAGTTAGTTGCTTCTTTCCTGATAACCATAATCCATCCCACTTCTTCCACGGAAATGAGAGCCCCCCCCCCCAGTGATGCATCGCCATGACGGGGAAAACTCAGCTATTTTATTCCTTCCCTAACAGGGAGCAGGCTCTGTGAGCTATCCTGGAGCTGCCTGCCAGGCCCCTCTGCTATTAGGAACCCACTCCCCTATTTCATTCCCTGGTCTTGGGGCTCCCCACAATGATCTATGTGAGTTTCAGAGCCTAGGAGACACCCTGCCCTGATCTGCCCTCTTTTAGAGGTGGGATATGTCAGAGCCTTTCAAATCTCTCCACCTAACAAAATGCCCTCCAGGCAAAGGATCCTGACTATGTTCCCTAGTGGGGGGCCTGGGGGCACTGCCCAAAGCAGCCCCACCACAGCACAACATTTCTTTGAAATCTTATATTTTATCGGAGAAATTTATGTAAATTTTGCCTTCCATCCCATAATATATTAGCTATTTGTTTTACGGTAAAAATGTTTTAACCGCAAATCTTCAAGTAAAATTGATGCCCCAGGAAGATACAACCTGTTTATTCTCCACCTTTATACCGCCTAGTTTGCCACTGCATACCCTCAGGGGTACCAGTACTCTAGTTAGAGAAGCAGATGCCATAAAAATAACAACAAAAAGGAGTCAGTCTTCACAGCTTCCCCTCTGCAGTCTTCTGAAAAAGATCCTTCCTCCATCTGTCTGCTTAGCTCTTCTGTCTTCTGGACACCAGGATAAAGGGGAGAGAGGAGAACCAAGGGAGCTGGAGGGGCTATCCTGACCCACAGTGTCTGGACACTCCAAAATGTTTGTTGAATGAATACTTTTCCTTCGTGCCTCAGTGCAACCTCATCCTTGAGAATCAAATCCTAATCATACACAGAGAGCCTTTTCCTCTGTTCGTAATCTTCCTACAGAAGGCTGTGAAGGTCATAGCACAGGTATTTTTCTACTTATCTGTGTATCATTTGCACCAGCCTCGGAGAATGAAAGGAAGCTGCTTCTTTTTTTTTTTTTTTTTATTAAGTTATTTGTACATAGATCGGGGGACCACACGAAAAGAAGCTTCTTTAATAAATTAGGATGTTTTTAGCAGATTGACCCTGAGGAATTTAGGAGTTAAAAAAAAATTGTTCTTTGTATTCTAAATTGTCTCAGGGAGAAGGCCAGTGAAGAAGGAAACTGATATTGGGATTGAATAGACCAAAGAAGAGAAGTCTCCAGATTATAGAAAACAAAACTGGGGAGAATTGATCTGGCTGAGAGGAGGCCTTTTGGCTGATCCAGGGATTCGATCTGGATTGGCAAGTAGAACTAGCTGGTCCCCGGTTAAAGTCCTTCAGAGCCCAGCCGACTCTTTCTAGAGCAATTCAGAAGCATCTCTTTGCCCAGAGGCAGGGGGTGGGGGGGCGGTGCACTAGGTGAGATGCCACAGCCTCCTCTCCCTCCCTCCCCTTCCACTAGCACACTATAGTCCCCAAAAGGTATGACTGTAGATGAGAGAAATGCTGGGACGAAGAGGCACAACCTAATATAATATTTGCAGTATTTCTTAGACAAGGGAAACATCAGCTCTGTGATTTCACTTGATACAACAAAGCCAAACCTTTATCACACAAGCATACGAGGGAGCCAAGAGCAAGAGGGCTATAAACATCTCAGAGCAGCTCTGCAGACAGCCCCGTATGGAGACACATTTCAATGGGGGTGGCAGGGGTAGGGAGAAAAGAGGAAGTTTGCCAAGTCACAGGTACTCTGATTTGCAGGGAGCATAGCGTGGATATTTCAAATCATTTCCTTTTCGTTAGTACCTAATCTCCCAGCTGTTCTCTGAGCATTGGCTCAAACGCTGGGAAACAGTCGACCTCAAATGTAAAAGCCACAGGGCTCCTTTAAATTATGTTGTCTTGCAACATTGATGTGTCATGTCAACACAAACTTGTGTACAGCTTCTGGGAGAAAGGAATTTTGTCTGATGATGAATTTAAAGGAGAATGAACCATTTTTATCAAGGTCACTTAAAATTAAACATAGTTTGGGTTCTGGTCTTGTTTAAGGACTCGGATGTACTTGTAGGAGGTTTTTCATGGCCATTGTTCCTGATCCCTTCTGCATCTCCTCTGGGCCGTGGGGGTCTGCTAGGAGCTGCTGTTCATTAGGGAAATAGAGTCAACGTCTGGCAACAGAGCCCCAGATGGAACTTTGTTCCATTCACATTAATTGGAGCTAGTGCGTTGAGTGATTACATATGCCCGTTCATATAAATTAACTCATTTAGCCTTGTGAAACACATTGTATCAGCTCCAGTTTTTTCCCAGGTGGAAACTGAGACTCAAAGGGGTGAAGCAATTTGCCCAAGGTTCCTATACCAAAAGCCACGCCACCGGGATTTGAATGAAGGTTTCCAGTGTCAGAACTTGGGCTCTTTCTATTCTGACAGGAGCTCTCATTCAGCATTCATGTATTCATTCATTCCTTTATTTATACACTCCACAAACAGGCATCGGGCATCTACTGTGTGCCAGGCACTAGGGACACGATGATGGCTTAGACATGTTCTCTGCACTAAAAGATGGCAGAATTCTCATGGAACTCACAGTCTAGTCTTGAAATATTTATTCAACAAATATTTAACATTTAGTAGAACAAACAGCTGCCCTGATTAAGCACAGTTCTCAAGCAGTTGTTGTTTTTTTTTTTGTAGAGACAGAGTCTCACTTTATCGCCCTGGGTAGAGTGCCATGGCATCACACTGCTCACAGCAACCTCCAACTCTTGGGCTTAAGTGATTCTCTTGCCTCAGCCTCCCGAGTAGCTGGGACTACAGGCACCCGCCACAGCGCCCGGCTATTTTTTTGTTTTGCAGTTCGGCCAAGGCTGGGCTTGAACCCGCCACCTTCGGTATATGGGGCCGGCGCCCTGCTCGCTGAGCCACAGGAGCCGCCCTCAAGCAGTTGTTTTCAGAATGTCCCATAGTTGTGTTTGCTATTGTTTTAGGAGTGGGTGGCATCCCCTGTTAACCTGGGGAGGCCTCATCTCTGACTTGTTAGGTCTGGAGTGAGGCCTGGACATCGTATTTTTTAGAAGCTCTATGAGCGTATCACCCAATGGGCAGCTGCAAACCCATGCTAAGAGGAGACACTTTTTTTGGAGATGCAAGTTAATTTTGCTTTCCTAATTTGTATCTTTTATTTAGAATGTTAAAAATAATGAAGAGGCTTTCACCCTATGTTTTAATGATTTCTTGGATTATGACATTACACAGACCCTCAGTCTTAAGAGTAGACATTAGCTGGCCAATGTTACGTGTTTGCCAGCGGTTGGCTTGGTTGGGGATTCATTGTAGCTTCTTCCAGGCCTTGTGATCATCCAAAGAGTATCATGTAAAGAGCTTCATCCTTCCCCTTCCACTGCTTTGGAAATGTCACTGATGCTGCCTCATCCATTCAACACTACCAAACCTTTGCCTTAACCCTGCACCTGCTCTGTGCTCCCTGGCCTCTCAGGACTGCTCTCACCTGCTGGACACACACCGTTCCTCTGGCCTGGAAGAGCCTGGGCCTGTCTTGAGCTCTCTTTACTCAGTCCTAATTCCTTGAATCTCTAGCTCTCTTTTTGAGATCAGAATAATGATTTTAAAAGGAAAAGAAAAAAGGATAGCAGTGAAAATATTCTCTCTCTTTTTGTTCTTTTTTTTTTTTTCTTTGCTTCTTATAGACATATTTTGGTGCTTAGGACTCATAATTCACCCCAGGCCTCCAGTATCTGTCTCCCCCTTTTCTTCCTCCTATCTTTTCTTCTTAAATTCTACCCATTACTTAACCCAAAACAGAATCACCTAAAATAAATGGAATCTGAGGATTATAAGTCCAATGATTATTGCTTATTTTTTGTAGACAGTACAAGTGAAGCCCAGAAAGGTTCCCAAAGGCACACAGCCTCACAGGTCCATTAACTAGAACTGGAACCCAGAGTATCTGAGTTATCTTCCTAAGGTTAAAACGAGAAGACCTCGTATTTGTGTCAAGGCCCATCCTAAACACACAGATTTTAGGAGGTCAGATGGCCAGGGCTGCCACCTCCCTTCTCCTGGTACTTGGCCAAACACCAGGACAACTTCTGTGGTAGAACCCAGTAGCAGACAGGTTCCAGGGTGGGTCAGACCCGCCGTGCACTCAGGCAGCCAGCGGAGTGTCAGCCAGCTGGCCAGGGGGTCATTAGCATTCAGGAACTATGACAAGCCCCTGCTCCCTGTGTACTGCCATGCAGCACGCGTCACACTACACGACAGGAGTGTCCCTGACTGGAGACAGGGATCAAAAGCAGGGCCATCCCTGCAGCTGCAGGTTAATAGTGGACGAATTACACACTTGGAAAACAGTTTTCCCCTCGATGCATTATCTGGACCACTTCAAAGCCCTTTGTCTGGGCTAAGCTGGCTGAGGGTGATGTTTGCAGGCCAGGGACTTGCAGAAAAGATGTATTTTCCGACAGGGAGAAGGTCACCTGGGCAGAGGCCATTACAATGTGCTGCGGTCAGGTCGGAATTTCCCGGATCCCGATCGATGTGGTCTCAGGGCATTACTCAAGCATTGGAATTAGAGCGCTGGCCAAGAAAATGCTCTTCAAATTGGTCGACAAGTCACACGCCTTGGGGAAGTCACTCTCTCATTTACCTTCAATTCCTCAATGCTTGCAGCGAGGCTCCAGGGGTTGGAAGATTTCAGGTCAGAATAGCTCGCTCAACACCTGGGTCCAGTGGATCGAGCTGGTGTGAGGGAAGCTCAGCCAGGACAAGTCACAGACGCTCTGATTTGCAGGGAGCATAGTGCGGATATTTCCAATCATTCCCTTTTCAGGGCTCTGGGTCTCAGTTAACCCATCTACAAAGTGGGACTAAGAATACTTACTGATTGGCATCTCTGAGACATGACACACAGCAAACATAAAACTCTTTGCAAACTTAAAAGTGATGTTATCTCTTGAACATAATTATAGAAAATGAAAGCCCATGTCCATCAAGTCCTTCAGATGTGTGTAGGTATGAACAGAAGGGGTTATAACCAGGCCTCGCAGCAACCTCATAAAATTAGTATGAGTCAAAATAATCCAAACCAAGCTCAGAACTGTGAGCTGTTGCTTTCAGGTGGTGGTTCTGAGGCATTGGCTTTGTGTTAGGGAACAGTCTGTTTTGCTATCCCATCTGCTCTGAGATGTGTGTTCCAAAAGCAAGCTGACCCCATAATCTAGCCCTGATTTGGGGTAGTAGTGGAGTTGGGTTGACGGACCTGTAAGATGTCTTGGTCTGGAATGCTGCAAACCCTTGCATTTGTGGTGTAATATCAGACCTGTGATCTTATGGATGCAATGAACTGCATCTGCCTCCAGAGATTTAGAACTGACTAGCTCATTAAACACCTTGCAAAACACACTTGGGAATGGTGAATTTCAGGGGGTTCTGTCCACAGAAGAGAGTGGGGCACAGGTGAAAAGTGCCTGAACTATCAAGTTGTTACAGCCAACCCTTTGTCATGACCTTGAGTCCCTAAGTCAAATACAAGGGATGATTCCAGCCTGTAAAGATGAGGCAGATGCTCATGTGTGTGGTGACAGCCCCACACCTTGCTTGCTCCCTGCTAGCCAGCCCCTACTTTGATCTTGTTCTCCAGCTCCCATCCAGTTTCTGTGACTCTACTCACCCATCACTGACCTGTCCTTTGTTTCCTGATGGTCTGTCCCGTCTCAGACCCTCAATTTGCCTTCAAGATCTTTTTTTTTTTTTTTTTGCAGTTTTGGCCAGGGCTGGGTTTGAACCCAACATACCGGGTAGATGGGGCCAGTGCCTAACTCCTTGAGCCACAGGCACTGCCCAAGATCTTTCTTAGATTCATTCTGCCAACTCTGTCTCCCTAGCTTCCTTCATTGGTAACAAGGGGGTCACAGAATCCCCTTGCCCACCATAAAGCTATTTATCAGGCACAAGTCATTTCGACCATTGACTTCTGTGCTGTTAAGACCCGGCCAAGGGAAGTGAGCTCCTCGGACCCTGAATGTCATGACACCATCACATCATGGAATATTCTCACTGGAAATGCCTTGATATCCCATCCTTTTTCCTAATGAACTATCATGCTGAATTATAATACATAATCTAGGTATTTTAAAAGATGGGGACTGGACTGGGTGTGGTGGCTCATGCCTGTAATCCCAGCACTTTGGGAGGCCAAAGCAAAAGGAAGATGGGAGTTCTATTTGAAGATGGGAGTTCAATACCAGCCTAAAGATAGCAAGATCCTGTCTCTGCCAAAAAATAAAAATGTTTAGGCAGGGTGGTGGCACGTACCTGTAGTCCTTGCTACTAAGGAGGCTGAGAAAAGAGGATTGTACGAGCCAAGAGGTTTGAGGCTACAGTGAGCTGTGATCATGCTTCTGCACTCCAGCCTGGGTGACAGAGACCCTTTCTTAAAAAAGGGGCAGCACCTGTGGCTCAAAGGGGTAGGGCGTCAGCTCCATATGCTGGAGGTGGGGGTTCAAACCCACCCTGGCCAAAAAAAAAAGCTAGGGGCTTCTCTGAGCTGGACTCATTTCTTCCTATTCCTGGGGGAGTAGGTTCTTAGACACCTAGCAACTCCATTGAGCCTGATTGGACAATCATTGATCTAATCTGTAGTCTTGGAGTCACAGAGAGGTGAAGTGGCTTTGGGCTGAGTACACAGCTCTGTGTAGTAAAGCGGAGATTAGTAGTTGGAGCCCTCATCTTCCAAGTCATCCCCCATTGCCTACACTTCATCGTCATCATCTTCTTCATCCTTATTTTCATCATAATCATAAAAGTCCTCAGTCTTTTATGAACATCGTCTGCTAAATCAGTTTCCACTTGGCAACTCTGGACCTGATCTGTTTAGCCCACTGTGGTATGACCTCTAGTGATTGTGAGCATAGTAGCCCAGGAAGGAAGGAAGCAGAAGTGGCCTGGCTGGGAAGAGGTCTGGATGGAAAGGCAGAAGATGAGAAGGGGCTTCCTGGCCCTGCTACATCATCCACTTCAAAGATTTATTTGGAGAATCCAAAGACATCATCCTCGAATGTGCTTGGCTGCTAGGCCATGGTGGGTGCTCCATGAAAATGCCTTCAATTTGAATGGGAAACCAGTGGGGACCCAGTCTGTGGCGCTCCCGCTTTGCCTGAGTGGAGCCAGCATTTCCATCAAAATAAACTCCACTTCTCTCTTCTGCATTATCGTTGCCTTCTTTGCCTCCTTCTGTGGACTTAGCTGCAAAATAAATAAATACACACGAGATGGGGTGAGAGGTTGAGGAAGGGATGTGGCAAAAGACAAAGAAAGAAAGAGAGTGGGAGATTGATTTCTGGGCAGAATTTATACCTTTTTGGCTTTTTCAAAGGTAAATGAATAGATTGTTGTTGTTTTTCAGCCTGCCACTGAGAGCGTGCTTGCACCTCTGTTCTGTATAGACCCTTTTAAAGGCTTCTGGAAGCCATCCCTAACATTTTCTATAGGTGCAGACAGATAATTGAATGCTTTCAAAGACCACTGTGAGGCAGAGAAAGTTCAATTTGGCTGTGTGCTGGGGCCTGCATTGACCGAGCCCGCTGCGTGTGTTTTCCCGAGGAAGTTGGATTTCTTTTTTGCTTATCTTCTTCCCACTACTGCCCCTTCACCCCTCGTTCTCCCCATCTCTGATGAAGCATTTAGACAGAGGACAAGAAACAATATATAATCGCCCCAAAGTCACACCAAATAAACACAGCGAAAGCTCCCAGCCTCTGCTCTGGCTGCGGGGCCTGACGGACAGGGGCCTTTCCGCTCGGCTATTATTAGAGCCTGTGTGGCAGAAGCCCAGGCAGCTCTGGGCGGTGGGGGGTTCTTGTTTTAATTTGTTGCCTGTGCAGGCAGAACAAAGCGACATGGTGAGAGAGGAAGGGGGAATTTTCTCCTGCTGCCCTTTCTTCACCCAGTAGACAGCCGTGTGTGCACGCATGTGTGTGTGTGTGCTGGCATGAACTGCGGATTTCTGTGTGCATGTGTATGTGTGTGGATGTGATCGTGTGGGTGCATGCAGGGGCCAAGGCCCGAGTGTGCCTCCTGGGTAGAACAAAAACGTGCTGCATCCAGGCAGCAATGGTTCCTTTTAGAGAATGGCAGAGGGGTGCCCAAGGGTTTGAGATAAAGAAGCAAAGAAAGCCCACCTCTCCAGATTCATGGCAAAGGCAACTCACATTGACCATCAATCTGTACAAATGACACCTAACTTAGTTCTCACAACTACCCTTTCGGATATCATCCTCCTGTTTTTACAGATAAAGAAACAGACTCAGAGATATTGAGGGAATTATCTAAAGTCTAGTTCAACTGGGCTCCGATTTTGTTGCAATTTCTGCTATATTTGATGTATCCCATGGGGTTTTGGGGTAGAGTAGAAAGGAAATCTCTCATGGTCTCAGATCCAGGCCCTGGGTTGTTCCTCCAGGTAGACAGGGCAGGGCAGAGGCACAGTGCCCCTCCTGGAGGCTTAGAGAAAGTAGTGTCCCCCAAATTCCCACAGTATCACTCTTATCTCCAGTGACCACCTGGGGAGGGTTGGCTTGCCTGCTGTGTGCCACTCACTTGACCAAAAGCCTGAAGTATGTGTTCCCCTCTCCTCATGCTATAAATCAGAGAATGTAACTCATCTGCTCCAGGTCACCAACAACCAGGAATTAGGCCAGGAACTAGGCCCCTTCCTTAAGCTAAGTGGCTTTATCTCTCCAAGGGTGTGGGCAGGTTATACCACATGGTGTCTTTGTTCCCTTTCGGCCATCCCATTTCTGCTTCTCCAGGCTGGACTGAAACAGTACTTGTTCCAAGCTATATTTCTATGCCCCAAGGAGCACATCAGTCTACCCAACAAATGCTGTGGGCTGTCTTGTTTCCCCTGTTGGAATGCAAACTCCTTGAAAACAAAGTTCTGTGGCCAAGAGGTTTTAATTTGCTTTAACCTTCACCAAATCTGAGATTTCTAGCCATACTTACTAAGCACTTATCACACCATGTGCTGTGCTAAGTTTGTCACACGTACCATTTCACGTCATCTTCACATTAGACCCAGGAGGTGGGGATTATCATTATTCCCATTTTACAGATGAGGAACACACACACACAGTCACACACACAAAGTGGTGAAGAGGCCTGAGGCCTTCAAGACTCTGCCTCCTTCCAGTTGTTCCTGGGACCCAGCCACAACCTTGACCATGTATTTCTCTTCCTATAATCTATTACCGTTTAGCTGTTGCTAATTCCAGTTATGTTTTGTTGTTTTTAACCAAGGCTGATCTAATGCTTCTATAAAGTAGTTCAAGATATCCCCAGTGGTCCTCTTCATAGGGGAGGATCTTCATCAGATCTTGGTAGCAAGCACTGGGAAACTTGTAATTCACCCAGCTAAATTGCCTCTCATTCCTGAGGCCTGGCCCTTGTCTTTGGACCTGGCTTTGATGCTTGTCTTCTTTGTCCACATTCAGCTCGTTTCTTCCCCCAAACCTACTCCAGTGGTTCAAATTGCCAACCCCCAGATATATCCAGGCACATCGGAAGTCACAGGGCACATGTGGTTTAGTTTTCAGGAAACCGAGCTGAGAGAAGGTAAGAGATATTCTTGGGAAAGACCTTGAACTCAGACCGCTTGATGACATGAGGTTCCCAGACAGGAGCCCCCCAAGTGGAGAGGGGTCATTTGCTTCTGCTCTATGACAGCCTCCTATCCCCCTGAACACATCTTCAGGGGCTACTGATTCTCCTTACTAACCACCATTTTACTCTTATGAGACATGGTTTCAGGACACAATGAAGCTCTTTTGTGCTAAGAGGTAAATATTTTTTTGAAGCAGTGATTTGTACTCAGGGTGTTGGGGAAAAGGGAGTAACATGCTTGAAGTTTCAGGGGGCCATGTGCTTGTGTGGTGAGAAAATGTGTGTGTAATATATCAATTGTTTCATAATATAAAATATAGAGAAAGTTTAATGTAATGGTTTTACCCGATTTGGGATATGTAGAAAAGAGAATAAAAATGTATCGAGACACAGATTGCAAAAAGATTGAGAGCCACTGCACATTTCCTTTGACATTTTTATAAGGTTTAACTTATGTACAAAGTATACAGGTAATAAGTGTACAGCCCAGTGAAATTTTACATATGTGCGTATCTGTGAAATTAACACTCAGATCAAGATTTAGAACATTTCTAATACTCCAAAGATCTTCCATGTGTTTTCTTCCAGTGGATATCCTACACTACCTACTCCTCAGAGATAACCATTACTCTGACTTCTAATTACCATAGATAAATTTCACATGTCTTGGAATTTCATGTAAGTGTAGCCACATGGTACATATCTTTTGGTATCTGGCTTCTTTTGCTTGACATTAGGCCCGTGAGATTCATCCATTTTTCTGTGTGAATGGAACCCTTTCTTTTTTCATTGCTGCATAACACCATGAACATACCACTGCTGATTCTACTATTGATGGACATTTGGGCTGTTTTTGGTTTGGGCCTCTTAGGAATAAGGCTGCCAGGAACATTCTTGTACATGTCTTTTGGCATGAGACACAGGCACTCATTTTTGTTGGATGTTTTATGCTCAGGTGAGTCACAGAGCATAGGTACAGTTAGTTTTAGTAGAGACTGCCAAATAGTTTTCCAAAGAGATGGTATCCACTCTTCAATCTAAAAGTTTCATTCATCAGTCATTGAGCACCTATTATGAACCAGGGTCTCTACTTGACGTTGAGAATAGTGAGAGGAAGCAGATACATCCATGGCCTAGAAGTGGCTAGTGATGATGTTGAGGGGATTTTTATATAATATGGTAAGTGCTGGGTGAGAGTAATGCCCAACAGGGAGTCCTTTGGGGTTCCAGGGTGGGCTCCCCAGACTTTGGATGATGTTAACAGTGGTGTGGCCAAGTGAGGAAGGGATGGCATTGGAGGGAGGCTTGCAGGGGCTCCTCTACGCCTTCTAAGGTAGGGGCTGCAGACTCTTTTCTGGCTGGAAGTCTCATGGCAGGCCCAGGCCAGGCTGTCAGGAGAGAACAAATGGCTGCCAACGAGAACAATGATTTAAAGGAGAAGGTTGAGACATTGGTGAGATGAATACCATTGACTTTGCTGCCATCCTGGAAGCGATTCATCAGGGTAGCTTGGCAAAGAGGGGTATAAATCCCCAGCCAGAGAGGCCAGGCAGGACCCAGGGTGGAGGCCTGGGATGTGACGGCAGCTTCCAGAGCTGCCTCTGGCTGGACCCTAGCCAACATTTGAAAAGTGTCAGTTTGCAGGAATCCCCAGAAAACAGCTTTGTAATTAGGGTCCCTCCTCTCCTGACGTGTGGATCCCTAAGCAGACATCCTCCCTGGTCACTTGCTATGTTTGCAAACTATTCCGTGCCCCGACTCTGAGGCTTTTCTCCAGTGTGGCCCATCCTGATTTTCCCTTCTCCTCCTCTCCATCCCGAGTCTTGCCACACCAGGAGTTTGGTTCAAATGACTTATTTATTTTTGTAATGGAAGGGAGAGATTTAAGAGTGGGTTTGAAATGCCTACACGCCTCCATCCTCTCAACCTCTTTGCTCCCACCCTCCCCCAGCAGCCAGAGGCCCAGAAGGGTGGGAAGCTGGGAAGTCAACAGGAACAAACGTGGAGTGAGCGGCAGAGCACGTGAGTGAATGAGAGATTTTTATGAGTGAAATTTGCTCACACACTTCTTTAATAATGTTATTCATCTTTCTGTCAAAGTCGTCACATTAACGTAGCGGGAGAGATTTAGAGGAGATGAATTAAGACTTAAATACACAAAATGACTCGGGGAATATTTAAATACAATACATTTTGTTTTGGTGCAGCATCTTTTGTCCCGGGTGCTGCTCATGACTCGTGCCAGGCTCACACAGCCTGGGAACCAGCCAGTCCCTCCCTTCTTTCTTCTCTCCTTCCCCCTTCTCTCCATCCCTCCTGCTGCTTCATTCATCCAGCGCCTCTGTGCACCTAGAATGTGTGAATTAATACAGTCTCCATGGAGCACAGGTGGTCAGGATGGCCTGGGCACCTGCTCTGGCTTAGACAGGCCACTTTCCCTGTGGGAAAATGCAGCGAGTTTCCCTCTGAGAGATTTTCTGAGAATGCAGAGAACCACTGCAAAGAACAAGGGGAGGCCAGCAGGTAGAGCTCTGCACCCTCTCCCATCCCTCCATAGCGGTTCCTAGCTATCTCCCATTACATTTTCGAGGGGGATACTAAATAAAGGCACTTTAGCTTTAAAAAAGAATTAAAAGAGTTTATTTCTCCCTTCCCTCCTTCTCCTCTTTCCATTCTTCCTCCCTTCCTCCTTCCCATACTCCATCCCTCTTTTCTTTCCTTCTTTCATTCCATGAATATTTAGTTAGCCCCTTCTCTGGATCAGGCATTGTGTTAAGCATTTAGGGCAGTGGTTCTCAACCTTCCTAATGCTACAATGTATTTCATTGTTAAAAAGGGGTGGCGACCCAGAGGTTGACCCACCACTGATTTAGGGCGTGTCAGTAACTGAGTCTGATATAGCACCTCTTCTCCTGGTTGGACAGACCAACTCTCACATTCCCTAGTAGCGTGATTTAGAATAAAGAATGTGTTCAGGTGGGCTTAAGCAGAGAAAGCTTCTTGGAGGAGGTGGGCTTTGAAGCCCATCTGCCTCTCCATTTACTGTACACACTGGGCTTCTAGGCACACAGAGCTAGATTTTCCACCATGGGAGTAGGGAGACTCAGCTTCAGTTGCAGAGAGGGTGAACTAAGGACATTAGACTAGAAGCCAAAATTAGAGGCAAGGAGGACAGCCCAGACATCAGGCATCCACTCAATCTATCTTCCCCACTGTCTGACGGCACTTGAGCCAAAGAGCAGGAGACACGTGGAGGCTGGGACTCTATTGCCTTATGACCATGCCTGCCCCCAGCCTCCACCATAGCTACCCCATCCTCATTTTGCTCTATCTCCCCCCTTCCTCTGGTCAGTGTCTGGAGAAGGGGAAAGCGCTACCCCCTATGCCAGCCTCTTCTGGCCTCTTTCCAAGCTGCTCTCCTGGACCAGAGGCAAAGCCTTTTGGCACAGGTCTCCAAATCCCCCCCAAACCACTGTTCTGGGTAGCAGGGCCTAAGACACCCCTCATCCTGACCTGGATGGGTTGCTCAGACAGAATCCAAATTGAGCCATAGGAGACATGAATAAGAATTAGACCAGTGGGGGCCAAAAGAAACCCTGGTCAATTGTTTTGTTCTACCCTTGAAATCTGGGTTTTTAAATTATGCTGTGTGGGTTTTAGACTCAAGAAAAAGAAAAATATTCGGGTTACTGAGCTTATTGCAAGAACACCGAAATGAAGTCTTATGAAAATATAGGATTGGGAGGTCCTCAGGAGCCAACCCAACCTTTGTGACAGGGTAACCAGATCATACCCCCAGTAGCAGGCATTGCCCCCAACCTAGGGGCCCTCATTACAGAGACTGGGCAACTTGAGTGTTGCTCCTTGGCCTCCCGCTACCATCAATGAACTCACCAACTGGTTCTCTATGTCCCTTACACTCATGCTTCTAATTTGACTGGTCACCATCCGGGACTGTCCACTGCCCATTGGAAAGGTTTAAGGAACTTTTTTTTTTGAGATAGAGTCTCACTTTGTTGCACTCTGTAGAGTCTCTGGAGGCATAGTTCACAGCAACCTCAAACTCTTGGGCATAAGCATTCCTCTTGCTTCAGCCTCCCAAGTACAGGTGCCCACCACAATGCCTTGCTCAATCTGGTCTTGATCTCCTGGGTTCAGGTAATCAACTTGCCTTGCTCTCCAGAGTGCTAGGATTAAAGGCCTGAGCCATTTCACAGGGCCTCATTAGAAAAGTTTAAAAGCCTGACCCCTACACAGGCCACTGGCAGGATAGAGGTTGGATGCTCTGGAAGTTGAGGCCCACTCTTGGTCCATTAGCCGTGGTGAAAGTGTGAGTTAGGTAGACTAAGGCATGGAGATCCCCTCATTAAAAAGCCTCAGAAGAGAGATGAAGCTTTGGGTGTGGCCAGGGAGGGGGTCCCTGGAGTGGGAGGCAGTGTGAAAGGCAGCTACCTGCAATAATCTCCAGGACACTAGGGAACAAGAAGGCATCCAGGGGAGGAATCAGGATCTAGAGACTGAGGCTTTCGGAATTTCAGTCACTCAGAAACAAGGTGTGTGATTCTCTTGACCTCAGAGAAAGAATCAGAACTCCTCAAGGAAAGAGCCTTTTTCTGTCGAGCACGTCAGTTTGCAGTGGTCAGGCAGAACACAGATGTCAGGGTAATGAAGCTTAGGAGGCCACTATACTTGGAATGTAGCACAAGGGAAAAGGAAGTCATCCCAGTCCAGGAAAGTCAAGAACAGGGGACTAGTGTCAAGTCAGCCGGCCCCTGTGTTTCTTCAGCCCCTCAGTGCCACTTGTGGAGAACATTCCAGTTGTGTTCCTCAATTCTGAAGGCTCCCAGGAAAAGCAAGATAGTCCACCCCCCTCTCTCCTTTGCTCTGGGTAGGGAGATCTGGCTATTACAAAGTCCATTCTTAAGTTCTTCCCTTCACAGGACCTGAGGCCAGACTCCAGGGAACATGCTAACCTCCCACAAATAGAGGTTGCTTCCATATCACAACTGTGTGTTGAAGTCACTTTTCTCAGTAGTAGACATGGGTGTGTCCTGGGACTGCTATAGGTGATGTATTTGTAAGTCTGTTGTCTGGGGAGAAAACAGTGGTCCCCTAAGAACTGCTCCCCCCAAATAAAATTGTATGAGAACCAAATATAGGAAAACTGGAAACTATTATCTTTTTTCCCTATCTCCCTATTGTCCAGTCAATGGATGGTACAAGGACCAGAGAAAGGTCCTCTTCAGCACTGCCAGGCTTCCCAAGTCATCAAGGTGGCATTGTTTTTTTTTTCTGAAGGCAAGAAAAGCATGAGATGACTCCATGAAGCCCTGCCAGGCCTGGCCCCCACTGATTTCTATCTGGCAGAGTCTGGCAGGGTCTTGGGGCCAGCATAGGCTGTCTCTGACTTCATGCAATAGAACCAACATAACTTCACCAGTAGGTTAAGGTATGCCTCTAATACCCAGGCCTTACTGATACTTGCACTGATAGAGTCTTCTACCCAATGTCTCTCTTTTAGGTATATGAAGGGAATCTTTCAACCTTTCCAAACAAGGCTGGCAAGCCAGGAACACATATATCTATTCTTGACCGGGCTTACTTCTTATTACCTCTGCCTGTTGGTATCCCAGCAGTAGGGTCAGTCCATCATCATTACTCCCAGAGTTATGGAACCCTGGAGAGATGATAATCAGCAGCCTATTGACAGGGTAAATTCAGTTGGCTCTTGAAGGGCTTCTAACGCAGCAGATAGGTGATTTGTATGAAAGTGATTTGTAAAATACTTGTTGACATTGAAGCTATTATTCTATTATGATTGTTGTTGAGGTTATTGTTGTTGTTGATATGACACCCTGGCTACTCTCAAGAGAATTCATAGTAGGAATGTTCTTCAAAGATTACAGTCCCCTTGGAGACTGACTCTCTTCTAGAAATATCTATTTTTAATTCCACTAATGCTTTTCTTCAAGGAGGATGTAGAAGCCCCACCCAAAAAGGTAAATTACCTACCTAGATTTCAGTCTCATAGCTTGTTGGACTGTCTGTTATAGGAATATAATATGAATGAGCTTATTTCAGGGAATAGAATATACATTGTAATATAAATGTATAAAGTGTAAAGAGTCTTGTCTTCCACCCCATCTTCCTACCACCAGCCTATGAATCCATGTTCCTGGTCCTTTGGCTAATTAAATCCTAGATGATAAGCTGATAAAAACCTTCAATCCATGTGGCTTGGTATAGTAATAAGAATGAAGAAACTTAGGTTAAAATCTTGAGATGCCTCTTACCAGATCTGCGCCCTTGGCAAATACTTTGGACCCTTGATTTCTTCATATAATATATAGCAATTGCTATGATCTGAACGTATGTGTCCCTCCAAAGGTCATATGTTGAAATCCTAACTCCCAAGATGACAGTCCTTTGAGAAGGTGATTAAATCATGAAGGTAGAACCCTAATGATGGTATAGAGTGCCCTTGTAACAGAGACCCCAGAGAGGTAGGTAGCCCCTTTTACTACAAGAGGCTAAATTCAGAAGGTACAATTTTTGAACCAGGAAAAAATGCACCAGACACTGCATCCACCTTGATCTTGGACTTCCCAGCCTCCAGAACCATGAGAAATAAATTTATGTTGTCTATAAGCTACCTATTCTGTGGTATTTTCCTATCATAGTCTAAACAAAATATCTATTTTTAAAGTATTGGGGGGGGGGGACCAAATGAGATAATGAACATTCATCCCCAGGGCCTAGCACATAGTGAGAGCTTAGTTAATATCCACTGAATAAGCATTGAAAGAAAGCTGTCCATGTAGGTAGGAGTGGGTAGTAAGAGTCTAGGGGAAAGCTGGTGGGAGTGTGTTCTTCACAGACTGAGGGCAGAGAATGGACAAGTCTACCCCACATTTAGAGCTTGTCAGCTGCTAATGAAGGAAAACCCAGCTAGAAGCCCAGCCGTAGGACTTGTCAAGTCCTCATGTGTGGATTCTATAAAAATCAACAACGCTCTTCCATGGATTCATTAAAGCAAACAACCCCTCTTATTTATCAATGTTATTCACCCCAAGTGAAGATGACAACAATCAATTAAATAAACAAATCAAGTTTAAAAAAGCTTAACTCAAGGCAGACGTGATTAATTTCCTCATCATTGATTGACATTAACTATATTAGCCAGCTTTGCCATGGTAACAAACAACCCCTAAAATCTTAGTGGCTTGTATCCACAAGCATTTATTTCTTGCTCACAGCGTATGTTGGCAGCTGTGGGTGTGCTCCACGAGTCTTCTCATTCAGGGACTTAGGCTGAAAGGGCAGCCCCTAATTTGGGGCCTGCCGATTTGGCAATAGAAGGACCTGAGTGAAAGACTTGGCTGAACATGCTGTGCTTTGTGGAGCTCCTGAACTGGCTTTCATTCCATTGGTCCCAGGAAGTCACATAGTTGATCCTGACAAGAGGGAGGTTGGTGCACAGGGGCAGGGGCTGAGAGTGTAGGATATAGTCTATTTGCTGAAGCCCACAGCAAGTCAGAGGGAAAACACAAGGGTGCATAATGGCCTTATAGGAGGGAGGGAGTATCAGGAATAGCTATGCAATCCACCACAGTGGACTCTGGCCCCTTCCTCCTCACTCACATACACCCACGTGCATTTCCATAGCATTCTCACTTAGTCTGTGTCCTACTATCTTCATGGATCTGGTGTATTCAGCGGGGAATGATTCACAGGACGTGCCACATCTCCGGGGGTCTTCTGTGCCATTCAGACAAAAGACTGCTTTTTCCTGCCACTCTGCCTGCTTTTTCCTTTATCTCTCCTGTTGGCTTCCTTTGTGCCTGCCCTTACCTGTCAGGACTTCCCTTCTCCCAGAATGGGCTCGCTGAGATGACCGGGCAACAGACATCAGCTACGTTGATGACCTCCTCAGGTCTAGGGCAAAAGCTGGGCTTTCTTCCTCCGCCCCCAGGCACCCACAGGCTCCTGGGCAGAGCCGTCGGCTCCACTCCCTTCAGATTGGGGTCTGGAAAAACAGAATTTCTGCTTCAGGTAATGCAGCTGCTCCTCTCTGAATAATGCATACCATGCACTGCACTGGACCAAGGACAAGCAGTTGAGAAATTGGGGAGCTTTCATTGGATTTCATTATTTTGCTTTTAGACCTGAGCATTTGCTGCTGTCAGGCATTTCAAAGAGGACAGGACAACAAGGTGCTCTGAGACAGGCAGGGAAGGTCAGTCATCCTTGGGGGCTGAAGGGATAACAGCGGAGGAGGCAGGGCCAGGACAGCCCTCCCCACAGGCACACGGCCTACAGGGGTGCCTCAGCAATCGTGCTCTATGGGGATGTAGGTAGACTTGAAATCCGGAGTAAACAGACTTTCTGGGGGACGAATGCCTCCATATACATCAGTTAGTGAAAGAGGAGAGGAGGACACATGGAGAGCTGGGAGATGACAATTAGGAGCCACAGTCAGAGTTCAAAGTGAAGGGTCATTGTCAGGAGAGTAAATGGTCTTTGACCTCACTGACCAGGTGGAATTCAAGCCAATGAATTAGCCCAGCTTCAGTCACACGTCCTCCAGTTTCACCCACGCTCACCCACCCTGTAAGTCCCAACATATCCCACAGTTGATCCTGCTTCAAAGATGGCAGCCTTAACCACACCTGCACCTATATGCCCACCGCCACGATGCACAGGTGCTCTGCTCTGAACAGTCTGTTCTTCCCTGTCCCTACAGAGCACACTCCTCTCTCACCACTCCTCTCTGCCCATGTCCTACTGCTTGTTTACATACTGAAGCCCACATTGATCCCTCCCTTCTCCCCAATTTCTACAATGACCTCCATTCATGCCCAATTAGGATTATTACTAATAAAATAATAACATTATTACTAAAAATATCAATATATTATTTCAAAGAATTTCCTCGTAAGTCTTCATACTATGCTGCTCAGAGCTAAAGGCTACTCATGGGTGCTTCGGGGACCACCCTAGGGACAAGGAAAGACTGACTAGGTGGGTGAGCCTTTTGTCCCCACCCGCTCCAACTACAGCAGCTCAGCCCTGCTCTGGGTTTTATCTTACAGTTTCACACACAACTTTTTTGCTTTCAAAAGGATTGTACTATTGATTTGGAAACCATTGCATTTTTTATTTCATCCTCACAAGAAGCTTGTGGGGCATGTAGGCCTAGGTATTATTACCCACCTTTTGCAGGGGAGGGACCTAGGCTCAGAGAGACCATCCCACCAAGGGCACCCAGCTAAGGCAGAGGGAGAATCCCAGCTGCTGTCTTCTGAGTCTAAATTCAGTGTCTTTAGAACCCATACTTGGGGGTAGCCTATCTCTGTCTTAATTGCTAACTTCTCTCAGAAGCAGAAATTGCATTTGTAACGTTTGTCTTGTATGTTTCCAATTCAAAGCGTGGTTGTAGGCACACAGTAGGCACTTACTGGTTATCTGGCCCTGACTCTAGGCACGCCCTCTTCTGGTGCCTTTCCCAGGCTCTGTGTGCTCACCACACAGTAGGCACTTACTGATTATCTGGCCCTGACTCTAGGCACGCCCTCTTCTGGTGCCTTTCCCAGGCTCTGTGTGCTCACCAGCTGGGTGATTTACAAGCCTGTACGAGGTACCTGGGCATTTTATGTAATGAAAGGGATACTTTCTCGCTCCCTTTCTCTTGCTGTTGACATGGTTACGAAATCTTATTATTAGCCCAGAGGATGGGGTAATAGGACATGACATTCACATTGTCACCATTTTAAAGAGCTATAGTTACCTCCTGAGAATAATCTGCGCGTCCTAACGATAGTGCTGTTGCCACACGCAATGCAGTCTCTGTTCTTTGCCTCCTTCCATTCTGGGAATGAGGTGTTCCCACCAGGAGGACAGATCTGGTGTCCTTCTTGCCCACTCTGGCCACACTGTGAGGAAACAGCCTCTGCGACCCCTGCCTCTGCGACCCCAGAAAGAGGCACATCGGGGACCCCCTTCAGTTAGGAGAAGGAACTGAAGCCGTGGGCTGACTCACAAAGGAGGGGGGAGATAAATCGAGGTAAAATTGTTTCCAAATTGAATGTTTTTCACTATTTTCAGTGTAGTGTCTGCAGTGCTCCAAGATGATTCCCTCTCAGGGGCTTCAGAAAAGCTGTAAATAGAATGAATTGCTTTTAGGAACATATTCTGGTAGTTCATTTCTCAAGAAAATATATGCTAATGCATGTAGACTATCATTATTGGGGAGACCTATGTACCGACTCTTTTATGTCTATGAAGAGCCGGTTTCTGATTGCTAGCATTTTGCCAAAGACTTTGTCATGCGTGGGCTGAATATCTAGCAGGGAGAGGCGGATGCAGCCACGGCCACATGCTGTGTCTCTCCTAGGCCACAGTTGGAGGGGGGTCTTGGTTTGTTCAAGAGAAGTTTCTTATGAAACCAGAAACGGAGAAAGCATAGGTTTACCTAAGAACTCAACTAAAAGCCAAACGGGTCCCGATTCCTTTGCAATCCGTGGGACAGGGTGATTGAAGGGCAGGGCGGTCCCTACACGGGAGAGATCCGGGAGCATGTGATGCTTCGCCCGGCCAGAGGGTGGCAGCACCTCCCACACGCCTCTAGAGCCTTCTCTTCTGACCACCCCAGGGCGTTTTCGGGGGCTCGCCTTCCCCTGGCCCCGCGAGCTTCTGCAGCGTTTTCTTCTGCCTTGGCAAAGCGGGTTAAACAGCGCGCGGCTTTGCGAGGAACACAGCCAACAAATGAGATATCAAACGCAGCTTCCCATGTAAGAGATCAGACTCTGGCGGGCACACACTCCGGCGCTCTGCTGGAGCTCCTTGGCTCTGCAGCCAGCTTCATTTAGGATTCATAAATACTTCGCACACTCCCGCACATACTGCCGCCAAAGGAATTTCATTCTGTATCATCTACATTCAAATGCAACAAAGTGCAAAAACGTAGATGTTAAAAAGAAGAAGGAAGAGGCTCTGAAGAAAGTCTGAGGCTCCGAGCGGCAGGTGTTTGGTAGCTGACGACTTGATAAAGGATTCCTCCATCTCCATGTTCCTACAGGGAAGCCTGCCTCTGACTTCCAAGTTCACCTGTAGCCTGGCGGGTGAATGCAGCCTGTAATTGCTGACGTGGGGTACCTTAGTCATGACACTGTGAAAAATGCTGCACTGGGACCTTGTCAAGGTGGGCATCAACCTTAAATGTGTGTTGGTACTAAAGTCTCTCCTTCCAGCTTCTGGGGGCCTGGGGCCTTTTGAGCTCCTACTTGGGCCTCAGGTAGCAAATTCAAATGCCTTTGGGAACCAATGTGGAAGATTCAAACTTGTAAAGCCAGGTAGCAAATGGAGCATGGCTGCCCAGCATAAAGGAGGTAGCAGTTACTCAGTTCCAGCTGGTTACTGCCAAGAGGGAATTGTGGTCAAACCTACACATTTATCCACGTAAACCAGAAATCTGTGTTATTTAAAACTACGCCACCTCCTGATTTTCAAATAATGAGCACTGATTTTTTTTTTAAAAATTAAATACCAGGCATGTCTGACAAAACAATTCCAACAGATTACACCTTGGATTAATTCTGCCCTAAACACCCTACTCAGTAGAAGACTTGTCTTTTCTGATGGTTTGAAACACTTTGATATGTGCCCCCTAATTTTCCAGCTTTGATTTTTATGATGCGTTCCCTAGGTTTGCCCTGTTTGTTCAACAAGAGTGTGTGCATGTCAAGGGCAGGGGCATGTGGGTTTTCCCTCCAATAGGTCCCACTTGCTAGGCAATTTTTGGTGAGTTATAACCTAACCTACCCCTTTCCACAAAGAATATGAAGAATCCTATGTAAATGCACACACACACAAAAAGACAAGAAATCATTGTGCACATCAGAGTAAATACTTGGACTTGGCTTTCTAATCAAGGGCCTGTGAGGCCTGGTGCTTGGGTCAAGAATCTCAGGATAGCATCCAAATGTCTTCCTAGAGGCTCAAGAGGATGCCTGGCACATGGGCAAAGTTGATAAATTGTTTGTGGCATGAATGAAGGACATGGAGAGTGTGATGGCCTTAGAGAAGGAGGCCTATAGACAGAAAGATCAGGGAGATCCAAGCTCCCCTTAGAGCGGAGAACCAGAATAATGAATGGCGACTCTCTGTTGAACCTCTTGATGTAAGAGACAGAAATAGAACTAACTAAAGCTGGCTTAGGCAAAAAGAGGAATGTGTTGGGATGCTCTTCCAATAATATCCTTTCAAGCCATAGAAAAAGAAGAGATTCATTTGGACCCACAGGAAAACCCAAACCAGATATATCACCATAACTCTTTCTATATTTCATATCTGCCTGTTCATTGAATTCAATTTTATTTTCTCCCTCAGCAAATAGGTTTCCCCCTTGTATGAGGAAGAATCAGAGCTACCAGAAACCTCCAGGCCTCACATCTAACAACTTCTACCTCAGAGAGAATTCTTTCACACTCTTTCTTAGACCAAGATCAAAACCCTTGGGGAAGGGCTCTGTATACCTCAATAGAGTTCAGATACCCACCTTGGTGCTGTCCCAATCAGCTATGATGGTCATGAGCGTGAGTAGCCATGACTGGCCTTGCTTTGGAACGATATCCACACGTGAACTAACAACATGGCAGCTTTTACTCAATCCACATGGTTCATTTTGTCAAAGATGGGGATAGGGAAATTTCCCATGAGAAGAGAAAGGTACTATCAGATCAAACATCCAGTAAAATGTCTACAAATATCTTCTATGAGTATCATCTCCTTTCATTTGTCTCTCACAAAACTCTGTGAGGGAATGTAAGGGTGTTTCTAATTGTTTCCACCGAATCTGATGGAAACACGAGGTTCAGAAAGATTAAGCTAGTTAATGTCACAATGCTTTTAAAAATGTCCAGTTGAGAACTCAATCCAAATATATATTTTTTATTTCAATATAAATTTCAATATATTTCAACTTAATTTCAATATATTTCATTCCCTTATACAGGATGTGAGTGGAATGGTTGTGAGTTTCCAGAAAAAGAATCTCTCATTGCAAGATGAAGCTTCCCTGAGCAATGGAAAGCCTTGGCTGGGATGTCCTGCCATGGCTCAGTCCTGTGAGTTGTTGGGATTTCCTGAGATATATGCAGCTAATCTCAGTGGCTTTCTCTGCTCTGTTTAGGGATTTTGTTTTCCATCCAAGATCCACATATAAAGACTCCAGATCCATCCCTACCCCCACTTCTGATTGTGTAATTTGGGGTTTTAGAGGCACTTCTGCCTTGTGAGAAGGTTAGAGTCCTCTGGTCCAGAAGCACGACTGCTTGGTGGAAAAGAGGAACTGGAACAGGGAGAAAATCCATCAGAGAGCGCAGTGCTCACCAGATGAAGATGACCATTTCTACTTTGGTCAGTCGAGCAGCTCCACTTGCCTTCGATGGGTGGCTCAGCCCTACAGTGAGCATGAAGGCCATGGGGCTTCCTTAGCTGTGTCACCAGAAGATTCTTGTAGACTCACCAAGGCTTGTGACCTCCCCTGGTTTGGGGGGGAAATCATGAATACTCATCTTTCTTTCATCCTATTTGTCAACATCCAGAGAGGTAGTAGATCTAATTGATTCGAGTTAGATCAGCTAGGCTTCATCTTCAAGCTGCCTTGACTAAGTACAGTCAAGACTTACATACAGTCAAGACATACAACAGACTAGAGAGAAAGAATTACCCTCAGCACCAGGATTCTATTGCTGGCAAAGCCACCAATAATATATTAACAGTGTAGGATAATATAACACTGGTTATCAATCAAGGGAATCTATCACAAGGAGGAGGCAAGAAAGTTTGATTTCCCTTTCTGGAAGAACCTCCATCCCTCCATCCCATAAAGATTCGCTGTTCCCTAGGTTTGGCCTCATGCATAATTCAGTGAGCTGTGTGGCAGGAAAACATTTAGAAAACTTCTTTTGCCTTCTCCAGGAGGCTGGGGCAAAGGTGACTTATAGCTATTCATCCATGCAAGGAAAGCTATCTCTGCGGTAGCCCACTGGAAGAGACGGGGGCCATGGCCTCTCTCATTCCCATTTGGTGACTTGCTTAAGGGTGACATAATGAATTGCTTTGGCTCAGCCATAGAAGAAAAATATAGGTTGAATGAGATAAATCGATGCCACCCCAGTCTTTTCTGCACCTCTGGGGAGGATGAACTCTGCATTAGAGGTTTTGCTTTCTCAGAAGGAAGCAATGGTGCTTTTATGTTGCTGATGAGGGTGAAGGAATGGAGTCCTCTGGGGTGTTACAGGGAAATGTAAATGAATTGGGTGGTCCCTAATTTTATCTATTATTTCATCCTACAACTTTCATGATCATCTTCTATGTTCCAGGCACTATGCTAGGTCCTAGAAATGCAATGAAAATCAACCTCCAAACGCTGAAAGTGTATTAGGAGATATACACAAATATATAAGCATTGCACTTTGCATTTCTGATGCCTGAGCTGTTGGAATGTTGTATTCTCTTTATTTATTCTTCACATAGATATTTATGAAGCATACAATGTGTGTCTGGGCCTGCACCCGATCCTGAGACTACAGCAGTGAATGAAAGAAGACAAGGTTTCTAGGGAGGAGGATGAACAAAACAGTACTCAAAATACATGCAGCAGGTCGTTGCAGATTGAAAGAAGTCCTCCGAAGGAAAGACTGGATGATATAATAAAAAGTGAATAGGGTGGGGGGTGGGGGAATGTAGGATAACAATATCTCTCAGAAGAGATGATATTTGAGCTGAAATTTATGGACTAGAAGAAGCTAGTCATGTGAAGAGATAAAGAGGGATACTGTTGGCAATAGTGGTGTACTGGTAAATGTTTTACAGCCAGTTCTCTGGGGGAAAAGCAAGCCCTGATTTGTAGTGTTTGCCAGTTTCCATGGTGTAAATACTCCCACACTGCCAACTTATAGCTGCCAACATGATATCCCTGAATGCAGGCTTGGGAAGAGATGCAAACAATGGATTCACACAAGCCTACATGAGCTGCTCCTAGCACACCAGTGTTTGGCAGTACCCGGCCATACTGAAGGGCAGGAGGGGGATGGGTGATGCTTGATGCTAAGAAATCAGGTGGTCAGAGTGATGGACTAGAGGAAGTTCTTTGGAGCTAGAGGTTGGGGAAGGAGGGTACTGCATTCAAACACGATCACCGCATAACGTATGGACACTATACCCCGCCACTCAGTGCCAAAGTCACCATACCTCATCTTTCTTGATCCCGTTAAAAAATCACAGAGATATTTTTATTTAACTTAGCAAATGCAATGGTGTGTGTGTGTGGGTGGATAAAGTATGTTGTTGTGGATACAAAAAATGAGAAATACAGAGTCCATAGTCTCACAGCACTGAAAGACAGTCTGATAGAGAAAAAGGACAAAAAAACTTTTTAAACTTCTAATAAAAAATAAATTATAGAGACCAGGAGAGAAAAACACAAATAGATCACATGTGATATAAAGAGCAGATTTCTAGTTTTATGAGACTCAGAATTTTTCAGAACAGAATTTCTAGGTCAGATAGCCAAGATAAATGTTTTCCTTGGATTCACAGTAGGAAAAGACATCTGATAAGAATTGGTCTCATTACTTTTTTGATGATCACGTGGTCCACCCCATCAACGAAGCACCAGGAGGTCAGCTTGTAGAGTCTGGACATTGACAGTTTCAAAAGCCAGGAATCTAGAACCCAGAGAGATGGGTAGTACTGGGGAGTTATCCATCCATAAAGTGCTGTAACAATACCCAGAGATGTAAGGAAGTGGGTATTACCACCTTCTACTTGGCATGCAGATGCAGCAATTTACAACATGAAGTTTGTATAAAAGGGATTGTTCTCTGTGATTGGCATTTGGGAGATGGTCCCTGATGATAAATGCAGTCCTTTACAGGGCTGGCCAATAATCTTTTAGTGTGTGGCCTTTTCAAATCACTTTGTCAGAAGCTCTACAACGATGTATTGATTTATCTTGTGACAATAGTAGAGTTTGAGATCCTGGCAGGAAAACCAGAGAAGAAATCCAGCAGGGTTATAAACCTGAGACCAGAGCTTGGGAGAGAAGTCTGATCTGGTTATGTCCCCAGAAGGGATAGTTGGACCCTTGAGAAAGAGATTATTCCTTCACTTCTGAGTGAAGGAGTAACTGCAGAAAAGGGAAGAGAACTGGTAAGAATGTAGATGTTGGGAAATAAAGAGAATCCAGGGAAGGATCTAAAAAGGAGATGCTAATTTTCTTAGTAATAAATAAGAGAAAACCATAATTTTGTTTAAAAGCAGCTCCACTTGGCTGTTGGCAGATGGCTCAGCCCTATAGTAAGTACAAGGGCCATGGCAGCGTCCATCCAAAGATGATGAGAGAACGAGGCTTCCTTAGTAAAAATCACAAAACACAACAGATATTATACAAACTTCAAATCAGTGGATGCTTTATGGGGTGGAGAGGGGGAGGAAGACTGTAAGGACATTATCTAGATCTGCAATCTTTTAATTAAAAAAACAGAGATCTGAAGCAAATATGGCAACATGTGAATTTCACAAAGGAGGGTACAGGCAATAAGATTAAATGTGGCCAGGAAGTTACAATATTAAGAACTGAGAAAAGGCCATTGGATCAGGTAATCAAAGGTGTCACTACTCATCTCTGGAGTAACACTAACATCTACATAGTGCTTTTCAGTTTGGGGGAGAAAGCATCTGACTCATCCTTTACCTCATTTAATGCTCACAGCAAAGGTGATAGAGTGAAGTGCAGATAGTAAGTGGCTAATCCAGAAACTGAATCCAAGTCTTGGGACTCCAGATCCCAACCTCTTTCTGCTGACAGTCACATCATTGCCTCAACCTCGCTTTGAGGCTGAAGCTGGACTGTAGAAAAGGATCAAGGTACAAGGATGTGGCTCAGGTCAAGGGCAGTGAGAGGGGAACACTGTTTAAAAAATCTCAGTGATGAAGAAAGTTTGGGTCATCATTTTAGAGATTTTTTTTTTTTATCTCATGATAAAAATAATTATAAATGCTTGGGACTAGGAAAAAGGAAAGATTGGGTATCGAGAGTATTGAAGCAAGGTCTTGGGAAGAAGAGACATGTGATCAAGAACACATATAGCAAGACAGGAGGACTTTAAGGGTAAAAAGGCAGAATTTGACCATGTTACCATTGTTGGACCAATGGGAAAATGATCCTCTGAAGCTAAGAAAGGGGGAAGGAGAGATGTCATGGGGTGTTTTCTCTATGGCCTCCTGATACCCTCTCACATTCCATGCATGTCTTCTGGGTTTCAGGAAGGCCCAGAGATTATTTAACCCAGAGTGGTCACCTTTCCACGCTGGGATGACTATGGCCTGATGTAAACAGCCCTGCGTTAGGACTCACAGTAATAGTTCTGCCCTGTTCTCTTCAACTCTGTGTGTGGAAATTCCAGCTGCACTACAGTGCCCCTGCTGGTCACACCTTTGTCTCCAACTCATTGGGCTAAAGCCCAGCATACAATAACAGAATCTTAAGTGTTGGAAAGATCACCTGTTCTCATTCCTGAATTCCCTTTATAACAGCCTCACCAATTGCCCTGCTTGATCATTTCCCGTGACAAGGAACTCACTACTTTTTTAGGCAGCTTGTTCCATTTTTAGACATGTCTAATAGATAAAAAAGCCTTCCTTATATTTGTTTTAGATCTGACCTCTGGGCAACTCAGAATACAGAAATAAATTGGCTAATTCCTGTTCCCCTGGGAGTGGTTGTCAAAGATTTGAAGAGAGCCATCATACGTCCCTACATTTTCTATGCTTCAGGGCAAGCAGACCAAATTCTCCCTATTAATTCTGGGCCCCTCACTATCACATTCACTCTTCCCTGCACACATCCTAGGAGCCCTGTGACTGGTAAGTGCACCTCTGCTGAGCCCACCTCGGACTCTACCCATCCACCAGAGGTTCTGATGCTGATGACCAGAGTCTCCTGCTGTGAGTTCCTCTTCTCTCAGTCCACTCTGAACACCGCTGTCACACCAACCATCCTAAACATGGTATCTTACAAGGCCCTTCCCTTGTCAGAAAGATTTCAGTGGTTCTCCATTTACTATGAGCTGAAGTTCAAATCTGGCATTAAATACCCTCCAGAAGGAGGCATTTTAGTATTTCTCCAAGCTTTTGTCTGTTCTGAATATTGTCTTCAAGTTTACTAATTCAACTTCTCATTTACTCATCTGTTTATTCACTAAAGAAACAATTGTTGAGTGCCTGCAGTATGCCAGATACTATAGTAGGTTAGGGGGACACAAAGATGACAGACAGGGTCCTTGACACAAAGGGGTTTGCTATAGGATGAGGAAAAACACTATTTAAATACACAAACAACTTGGGTTATTAAATACAGCAAAACTCAATTTTAAATATCACCCTGGTTACGTGCAATGATAACCAGGAAGAAAGTGAACCTCTCTGCTTAGAGTCATCAGGAAAGGATTCACAGGGAGGGTGATATTCAAGTTGAGACTTAAAGGATAATTAAAAGTGTGCTAGTTAATAAGGAAAGAGAAAAATATTGTAAACAGAAGAAACAATATCTGAAAGGCCATGTTCTAGAAAGTTCCAGTTGTCTGACATTTCAATAGAGTATGCCTAACATTCCAAGAGAGAGTATGCCTAATGTTTCAGTGTGGAAAATGTGGAAAAAAGCAGTGGTGAATTGGTAAATTTTTAACTATAAGCTTCCCGGGGCAGGAATGGGGGAACCCTGATTTTTAACATTTGCCGAGTTCTATGGCGTAAACATACCCACACCATGGTTGATTTTAAGCTTTCAAACTTAGGTTACTAAACTCAGAGCTGGGAAAAAAAGATGTGCTGAGTTGGCTTTCAGAAACCAGTGGGAAATAGGTAAGGCCATAATTAGGAAAGACTTTTTATATGCGAAGGAATTAGGATTTTTGTCCTGTGGGGTTATGGGGAACCCCTAGAGGACTTCAAACTAAAACATGACATGTTCAGTTTTGCCTGAAGAAAAACAAGTGCAAACTGTGTGTATGCACATGACAGGGGGGACACATGACAGGGTTGGAGAAATGATCACAGGTGGAAGACTAATTAGGAAATTGGTTGTCCACCCTAACCACATGCTACACATTAGAATTACCTGGGATATTTAAAAATAGTAGTAACGCTCAGCCTTCAATCCTAAGAGTCTGATCCAATCTGGCTGGGCTGGGCCTAGGCTTCATTATGTCTTAAATGTTTTTCAGATGATGTTAATATAGAACTTTGTCGCAGGCTGGGCCTAGGCTTCATTATGTCTTAAATGTTTTTCAGATGATGTTAATATAGAACTTTGGTCGCAAAGCACTAAGTTAGGAGATTGGCTCTGAAATACACTTTCTTTTTATTCACTTTCACGTTTAGCCTTGGGAGTATTTCCAGCTCCACCTCCAAACACTCATTTGTCTCCGTCCCATTTGGGTGGCCAGCTCTTCTCCTCAGCTTCCATTCTTCTTGCCTCCTTCTCCTGAAGTCCTTTTGAACCTTCTTTTGCTTCCCAGCCTGGCCTCGCTCAGAAGCCAAATAATTAGAGCTGTTAGGTATTCTGCCTTGCTGCCTGCTGTGAGCTAGCCCGGACTGCTTGCACACCGCGACGTGGGCACCAAACCTCAACACAGCATCTTAAGCCATCTTGGAAGAAGAGAAGGAACAAAAATGCCCAGGTAGGAAAAGAGGAATATCTGCATGGGTGTAGTGGCTGTGAAGGTGGTGAGGAATTAAGAACAATGTAATAGCTACAATAAGTTACTGAATGTTTCTTGTGGGCTACTTTCTAGATGCGTTCCATGCATTTATTTAAATCTTCAACAACCCTATAAAGTAGGTACTAGTGTTGTCATTCATTTTTCGTATATGAGGAAATTGAAGCTCAGAGAAAATAAGTAACACCACCAAGGTCAGTTGCTGGTAAATGGCAAAGCCTACCTTCAAACTCATGTACTTTGGCTCAAGGGACCCTCTTTCTACCCAGGACATTCTTTTGCCTCTTTTGAGAAATGCTGAGGTCTACTTAAGACTTGATTATTCCCTGGATGTCCATAGAGGGAGAATGAAAAGTCAGATTTCAGGTTGCTGGCATGGGCTTTTGAGAGGATAGGGCTCCGCGAATGAAACCGGAGCATTTGGGAGGAAAAGACATTTGGCAGGGTATGAATTTGGACGTGTGGAGTTTGCATTGCTGTGGGTGTTGACTGGTATGGTTATGCATGAGGAGCTCTGGAAAGGAAATCTGAGTCAGAAATACTGTATGGATCTTCACAGTTGTCAGGATATAGGAGGCAGCTGAAGCCATGAGAATGAAAACAATCACTGCATGCACCCATGTGGAGCTTGTAGACTGAGCAGAGCGGAGGGTCAAAGTCAAGCACTAGGGAGACCGATGTCTAATGTAGCGGTTCTCAACCTTCCTAATGCCGTGGCCCTTTGATACAGTTCCTGTGGGTCGCGACCCACAGGTTGAGAACTGCTGGTCTAACGAGACCTTCATAGGGGACATGAGCTGCCGAGCTAGAGCCATAACAGAAGCATCAGGGGAGGCTGATATAGAGAAAACCAAGTGAACATGGAAAAACAGCTTTGCGTCTCTCACTCAACAATCAATACTTCACGCCAAAGTATGTGGGCTTTTTTCTTCCCTGCACGTATTCCTGACCAATTCTCTGACACCTCCTACAATTTAACTCAATGCTGGCTCTGTCTACCTGGAGACCCAGCCTTTGTAGGTTAAAAACTCAGGCCCACTTTGGGTTCCAGGTGCAAGTCCCAGGTGTGACCTGTACTTCTGATCTTTCAGATCTAAATCAGGTGTCCCACAACTCCTTCCTTGGGTTTCATAATTTCGTAGATGGCTCAGAGAACTCAGGGAGATACTTATTTACGTTTGCCAATTTATTATTAATGATATATCAAAGGATACTAATGAACAAATAGATGAAGAGGTGCTATGGCGACATATGTGGGCCTTGCATGCCCTCTCCAGGCACATCACCCTCAGCACCCCTACATGTTCAGCCACCTGAAAGGTGTCTGAACACTGTGGTTCAGGGATTTTTATGAAGGCTTCATGATGTGGGTATGACCTATTATTAACTAAATCCCCAGCCCCTTTCCCATCTGGAAGATGGAAGTGGGGCTGAAGTTCCAAGGTTACAATCACTGCTTGGTTTTTCTTGTGATCAGATCAATCAAAGAGCCTACTAAGCGTCACTTCATTAAAACCCAAGACTCGGCTGGAACATATTCTTCTTAGCAAAGTATCTCAAGAATGGAATAAAAAGTATCCAATGTACTCAGCCCTACTATGAAACTAATTAATAGCTTTCATATGAAGGCTATAACCCAATTATAGCACAAGAATATGGGGAAAGGGGCAAGGGAAGGGAGGTGAGGGGGGAGGATGGGTGGAGGGAAGGTAATTGGTGGGACCACACCTACGGTGCATCTTAGAAGGGTACAGGTGAAACCTACTAAATGCAGAATACAAATGTCTTAACACAATAACTAAGAAAATGCCATGAAGGCTGTGTTAACCAGCTGATGAAAATATTTCAAATTGTATATAAAACCAGCACATTGTACCCTATGATTGCATTAATGTACATAGCTATGATTTAATGAAAAAAAATTAAAAACAAAATCAAAATATATTTAAAAAAAAAAAAAAGACTCCTATTGCCCAGAAAATTCTCAGAGATTGGGAGCTCTGTGCCGGGAACTGGGGGCAGAAGCCAAAAATGTATGTTTCATTGTATCACAATGCCACATCCAGGAATCCAAGGGAGAGGGGTGATCAGTAGTATTAAATACTGTAGAGGAATCAGGAAAATAAGGACAGAATAGTAGTCTCTGGACTGAAACATAAAAGGTTGTTAGTGATTTGCAACCTAGTGAAAAATAATGCACAAATAGTGAAAGCAGTGAGGTCTGACTCATGGAGTATATGGAAAGTGAAGAATATAAATAGATGATAGATAGATAGATAATACACACTGCCCTTCACATTGAAATCCTAATATATGTTTTATGTGTATAAATCTTAGAAAAATGTAGAATTTTTAATACATTTAATATATTTGACTCTTGACCATTAAGAAGCAAAATCAGGCACTTTAAAATGAAAGTGTGACTGATTTTTTTGACAAATGTTTTTGCTTTATTGATAAATTGATTTTAAGGTGGAGGAAGCTTCAGAACATTTATAAATGAAAGGAAAGAAAGCAGGAAAGAGAAGGAAGTTGATCCCAAGGGAATAGCAGAAGGAGAAAAGGTCCAAAGGAGATGGAAATGATAAGCCTCGAAGAGAAGGGCTGTGTGATGATAGAAGTTCCCCAGTGTCGCAATTCACTCACGACTATCTCCTTGTTCCTTGTGAATTAGAAAGCCAGAGTCTCGGAGAATGGTGAAGGGGACGTTGGCTTGGAATATCTCCTCAGGGTAAATTGGGAGTGGGTGGGCCAAGAACCAAAGAAAAAGTTTGCTAATCAGAATTGAAAGTCCAGCTCATACTGAAAACTCCAAATTTTCAACAATGTCGACCTGCGTGGATTTGCCTTTTTCTCCATCTCTGTTCGGCCATGCATGTTGAGGGGTGGGGAATAAAGACTGCAGAATGGATTGGGAAAGAGCGCTATGTGAGGAATCAGGAGAAAAGAGTGGAGGCTGTAAGCAAATAGGTCATCAGCTGTGGTTTTTATGGTTGGTAAGACAAGTATGAAAGTAAAGGGTAGTTCAGGGATGAAACAGAAAGAGGAGATTCAAGAGATTAGAGCCATGCGTGGGATGGAAGAGCAAGTTCAGAGGGAATTAGAAAGTAAAAGACCTAGAAAATTTGTTTCAACAGAGCAGGGGACACTGGAGCTGAAGTTTTCACACTAAGGGGAGTGTCAGATGATGAACTATAGGTAGAATGTGGCCATGTAGGAATGGAAACAATGGTGCAGTTGAGAAGGTTAAGGAACTTAGAAGCTGTTGTGTTGGGTTAGATCTCCAAGAATTCAGAAATATCCCTGAAGGGCAGGACCCAAGACTGTAAACGCCTATGAACATGGGGGTGTGTGTTAGGGCATCTCAGGGGTCTTTGCAGACTTGTAGCTCCGTTTAGGTTTCATGGAGTCCCCTCTTCTCCTTCCCACACTCCACTTTCCCATGTCTGTAGAACAGAGACCATAGACACTCCATTTCTTGGGTGCTAGCTCTTGAAACCTGGCTGTAGACTGAAACTTAGCCTTGCCGTTCTCATGGCCCTGCTGCTCCTGCAGACACATCTGCAAGCCCTTTTGGTTCTGAGAGTTTTCTTGCTGATCACTGTCAGGAACTGAAGGGAAAGGTACCAGATGTGGGAAGCTGCAGTTTCCAGAATCCCACACCATTCTCTCTGGCATGGTCTCTGGGGTTGTATTTTCTGGAAGGCACAATGGAACTTGATTTCTCCTGGTGTCCTTGAACGGGGTTCAGCACACCAAACCACAGGCCAATCTCTCCCTGTAAAAACTGAGAAAATTTTAAAATTTTTAGCTCTAAGAATTCTTTTAAAATTTAAGTAGACACAACAAAATTAAACAGAAATTCACATGTTGCCATATTTGCTTCAGATCTCTATTTTTTTAATTAAAAGATTACAGATATAGATAATGTCCTTATATCCTTCCTCCATCTCTCCACCCCATAAAGCATCCACTAACTTGAAGTTTGTGTGTTTTGTGATTTTACTATTTATGACCTTGTTTATAGATATTACATATCCTATTGCAAGTAATTTTTTTCACTAAAATTTGTTTTTGAGACTTCTCCCTCTTAAGATGTGATAATCTAGTTCATTCACTGTTGTCTAGTGTTTCACTCTATGAATAAACTCTAGTTTGTTAGTCCCCTGATGAGGGATAGTTTGTTTGCATTTATTTGTTATTACGAGCAGTGCTATAGTTAGAATCCTTCAACTTGTTTCTTTGTGCACATTTTCTACATGGAATAATGTCTAGGGTATCTACAGCATAGATACTAGAAAGGATATTGCAATATTCTATGCATGGTAGTGGTATGCTTAAATTTTTAAGAAACTGCCAAACTATTTTCCAAAATGTTTACAATATTATACATTTCTGCCAGCACTGTCTGAAATGAGAATTCTTGTAGCTTCAATTTCTTACTAACACTCAATATTCTGTCTTTTTAATTTTAGTCATTCTAAATAGATGTAATAAAGTATCTTGCAGTGTGGTTTTAAATTCTTTTTCTCTGATGGCCAGGGATGTTGAGCATCTTTTCAAGCGATTACTGGCTATTCATATGTATTCTTTCTGAAGGTCTACTAAAATTTTACCAACTTTTTATTAGATTATTATCTTCTTACTAAGCTGGTATGAGTACTTTACATACTCTGAATTAAAATTCTTTGTAAATACATGTATTGAAAATATTTTCTTCCAGCTCAGCGCCTGTGGCTCAGCAGGCTAAGGCGCCAGCCATGTACACCTGAGCTGGTGGGTTCAAATCCAGCCTGGGACCCACCAAACAACAATGATGGCTCTAACCAAAAAAATGGCCAGGCGTTGTGGCGGGTGCCTGCAGTCCCAGCTACTTGGGAGGCAGAGGCAGGAGACTCGCTTGAGCCGAGGAATTGGAGGTTGTTGTGAGCTGTGATGCCACGGCACTCTAACCAGGGTGACAGCTTTAGGATCTGTCTCAAAAAAAAAAAAAAAAAAAAAGAAAGAAAATATTTTCTTCCATTTCTAATTTCTTCTATTTCTAATATGTATCTTGCCTTCATATTTTCCTAATAGTATAGTAGAATAGAATACACTAATATAGAATAGAAGTTTTAAATTTCTAATTAGCAAGTTTTTAGGACTTTTGCTTTTTGTGTATTATTTAAGATGTCTTTGCCTACTTCAAAGCCAAGAAGATTTTCTTCTATATTTTTGTCTAGAAGTTTTATAATTTTAGCATCTATATTTAGGTCTATCATCCATTTTAAGTTGATTTTTATGTATGTCAAGAGGTAAGAGTCAAGCTTTACTCCCCCCCATATAGATATCCAGAATTCCAGCACTACTTGTAGAAAAGACTATTCTTTCTTCATTGATTTACCTGCTTACCTTTATTGAAAATCAATTTATTAATGTGTGAAGGTCTATTTCTGGATCACATATTCTGTTGTACTGATCCAATAAATCAATCTTTATATGAATACCTCTATATTACTATGACTATATAATAAGTCTAAAAATTGGGTGGCGCTTGTGGCTCATCAAGTAGAGCGCTGGCCCCATATTCTGAAGGTGGTGGGTTCAAACCGGCTTTGTCCAGGTGTTGTGGTGGGTGCCAGTAGTCCCAGCTATTCGGGAGGCTGAGGCAAGAGAATCACCTAAGCCCAGGAGTTGGAGGTTGCTGTGAGCTATGTGATGCCCCAGCACTCTACCAAGGGTGATAAAGTGAGACTCTGTCTCTACAAAAAAAAAAAAAAAAAGTCTGAAAATTGGGTAATATAAAGCTTTTATATGCTATTTTTAAAAATATTTTGACTAGTCTAGGTTTGTTGCATTTCCTTATAAAGTTTAGAATCAGCTTGCCAATTTCTACAAAAAGAAGCCTTCTGGAACTTTGATTGAAATTGTTTGCATCTATAGATTAAATTGGAGACAGCTGGCATGTTAATAATACTGTGTCTTTTGATGCATGAACATGGTATGTCACGCCGTTTATTTAGGTCCTTTAAAAATTCTTATTAATTTGGGATTGTTATAAGGGTACAAACAATTAGGTTACATTGTTTGCATTTGTTAAGTAAAGTTGTAGTTGAGCCCTTCACCCAGAAGGTTTGCCATCTGACCTTACGTTGTGCCTGGTAGGTGATAGCACACCAAACCCTCTCCCACCCCCTTTCTTCCTTGTTTCTCCTCCTCCCTCTCCCCTACTTGAATGTGGTTGTGTTTTGCTCTTGTGTGGGTGTGTAGTTTTTCCTGTATAGGTTTCACATTAGTATTGAGTACACTGAATGCTTGCTTTTCTATTCTTGTGGTACTTTACTTAGGAGGATATTCTCCAAATCTACTTAGGTAAATACAAAAGATGTAAAGTCTCCATCTTTTTTTTAAGGCTGAATGGTATTCCATGGTATAGATCTACCATAATGTCTTTATCCATTCAAGAGTTGTTGGGCCCTTGGTAGTTTTGACATCTTAGTGAAAATGAATTGAGATGCAATAAACATGCTAGTGCAATTGGCAAATGTCCTTGTGGTAATTTTTTTTTTCTTTTGATAGATATACCTAGAAATGGGATTACAGGCTCAAATCTACTTTTAACTTTCTGAGGATTCTCCATATTTCTTTCCAAAAAGGCTGTATTAGTTTGCAAAGTGATCCCTTCTCTCCACATCTCTGCCAACATCTGCAGCTTTGTGACTTTGTGATGGGGGCTGTTCTCAGTGGGGTTAGGTGATATGTCAAGGTGGTTTTGATTTACATTTCTCTGATGATCAGGGTTGATGAGCATTGTTTCATGTGTATTTTGGACATTTATTTGTCATCTTGGGAGAGGGTTCTGTACATGTCTCTTCCCCAATGATAAATGGGATTGTTTGCTCTTTTCCAGCTGATTACTTTGAGTTCTTGGTAGTTTCTGGGTATTAGCCCTTAGTCAGATTTGTAACATGCTAATATCGTCTCCCATTCTGAGGGTTGTGTATTTGCTTTATTTGTTGTGTCTTCAGCTATGCATAAGCTTTTTAGCTGAAGTCACATCTATTTATTTTTGTTGTTGCTGCAATTGCTAATGGGGACATCTTCATAAAATCTTTCCCCAGGCACATATTGTCAAGAATTTTCCCCACAGTTTCTTCTAGAATTTTTATCATTTGTGTCTTAGATTTAAATATTTTATACATTTTGAGTCAAGTTTTGTAAATGAGAGGTACGGGGTTAGTTTCAGTCTTTTACATGTGGCTAACCGTTTCTGCCAGCACCATGTATTAAATAAGGATTCTTTTCCGCAGTGTATGCTTTTGTTTTGTTCATTTTTATATTTCTTTTTTTTTTATTGTTGGGGATTCATTGAGGGTACAAGAAACCATGTTATACTGGTTGCATTTGTTGGATAAAGTCCCTCTTACAATCATGTTTTGCCCCCAAAAGGTGTGGCACACACCAAGACCCCGCCCCCCTCGCTCCTTCCCTCTCTCTGCTCTTCCTTTCCCCCCCCCCCCCCCCTTGTTACGCTGTCAGCGCTCCCCGCCCCGCACCCCCCCCGGGTCCATAATTGTACGGATATAAAAAT
>CAUYON010101354.1:0-10456 GCA_963573935.1 Arctocebus calabarensis | reverse complement strand
CTGGTTAACATAGCCTTCATCACACTTTCTTAGTTATTGTGTTAAGACAATTATATTCTACACTTCGTAGATTTAACATGTACCCTTGAAAAATGCACCATACATGTGGTGCCACCAATAACCCTCCCTCCACCCATCCTCTCCCCTATCTTCCCCCTTCCCCTCCTCTTTCTCCTTCATCATGGGCTGTAGTTGGGTTATAGCTTTCATATGGAAGTGTGTGTGCTTATATATTGGTTTCACACTAGGGCTGAGTACATTGGATAGTTTTTCATCCATTCTTGGGATACTTTGCTAAGAAGAATATGTTCCAGCTCCATCCATGTAACCATAAAAGAGGTAAGGTCTCTATCTTTTTTAAGGCTGCATAATATTCCACAGTGTACATATACCACAATTTATTAATACATTCATGGGTCAGTGGGCAGTTGGACTTCTTCCATGACTTAGCAACTGTAAATTGGGCTGCAATAAATATTCTGGTGCAAATATCTTTGTTATAAAGTGATTTTTGGTCTTCTGGATATATACCTAAGAGAGGAATGGAAGGATTGAATGGCAGGCCTGTTTTTAGATTCCTAAGTGATCACCAAACATCTTTCTAAAAGGAACGTATTAGTTTGCATTCCCACCAGAAGTGTAGAATTCCCTTTTCTCCACATCCACGCCAACATCTTTGGTTTGTGGATTTTGTGATGTGGGCTAATTTTACTGGAGTTAGATGATATCTCAAAGTGGTTTGATTTGCATTTCTCTGATGATTGAGGATGATGAGCATTTTTTCATGTGTCTGTAGGCTGTGCACCTGTCTTCTTCAGAGAAGTTTCTCTTTAATTCTCTTGCCCACCTGAGATGGGATCACTTGTTCTTTTCTTGCTAATACATTCGAGTTCTCTGTGGATTCTGGTATTAAAGCTTTGTTGGAGACATAACCTGAATATATCTTCTCCAATCTTCTTGCTTTGCTTACTGTGTTCTTGGCTGTGCAGAAGTTTTTTAGTTTGATCAGATCCTAATAATGCATTTTTGGTGTTGTTTCAATTGCCTGGGAGATCCTCCTCATACAATATTCTCCCAGGCTGATTTCTTCACGGGTTTTCCCTGCACTTTCTTCTAGTATTTTTATAGTCTCATGTCTTAAGTTTAAATCTTTTATCCACTGAGAGTCTATCTTTATTGATGGTGAAAGGTGTGGGTCCAGTCTCAGGTTACAAAATCAATACTCACAAATCTGTAGCCTTTATATATACCAACAATAATCAAGCTAAAAAACCAGTCAAGGACTCTATTCCCTTTACAGTAGTGCCAAAGAAGATGAAATATTTGGGAGTTTAACTAACAAAGGACGTGAAAGATCTCTATAAAGAGAACTATGAAACTCTGAGAAAAGTAGCTGAAGATGTTTACAAATGCAAAAACATACCATGCTCAGGGCTTGGAAGAATCAACATTGTTAAAATATCTATACTACCCAAAGCAATATATAATTTTAAAGCAATCCCTCTTAAAACACCACTGTCATACTTTAAAGACCTCAAAAAAATAATACTTCGTTTTATATGGAATTGGAAAAAACCTCTATTAGCCAAGACATTACTCCGAAATAAAAATAAATCAGGAGGAATCATGCTACCAGAGCTCAGACTATACTATAAATCGATAGTGATTAAAACAGCATGGTACTGGCACAAAAACAGAGAGGTAGATGTATGGAACAGAATAGAGAACCAAGAGACTAACCCAGTTTTACTTATCATCATTTGATCTTTGATAAGCCAATCAAAAACATTCAGTGGGGAAAAGACTCCCTATTTAACAAATGGTGCTGGGTGAAATGGCTGGAGACCTGTAGAAGACTGAAACCGGACCCACACCTTTCACCATTAACCACAATCCCTCTTTAAATGTTGCTCTAACCATTCTTTCTTTTTTTCTTTCTAGAATTCTCATTCTATCTTCGGACTCTTAACTTCTTTTTCATATTATTCTTTGTTTCTCCCTACTTTATTCTAGATTTAAAAAAAAATTAGTCTCATAGTGTACTAATTCTCTCTTCAGCTATATTCAGTCTGCTACAAAATACATTTGTCAGAGTTTTATTTACATTATTATTTATTTCATTTTAATAATTCTTTTTTAAAAAAAATTTGTTAGTTTTTTTCATATATGCTTGATTTCTTTAATATAGGAAGCATTTTTAAAAATTGTTCTGTACTGATTCTAGTGTCTACATATTTCACAGACCTGGTTCTGCTGCCTCTGGCTTTTGTTCACACTACCCTATATCTTGAAGTCATTCATAATTTTAAAATATAAACTCATACTAAAAACTTTTCCTGGCTCGGCGCCTGTGGCTCAAGCAGCTAAGGTGCCAGACACATATACCAGAGCTGGCAGGTTCGAATCCAGCCCGGGCCCGCCAAACAACAATGACGGCTGTAACCAAAAAATGGCCGGGCGTTGTGGCAGGCACCCGTAGTCCTAGCTGCTTGGGAGGCAGAGGCAGGAGACTGGCTTGAGCCCAGGAATTGGAGGTTGCTTTGAGCTGTGATGCCACGGTACTCTATCCAGGGTAACAGCTCGAGGCTCTGTTTCGAAAAAAAAAAAAACTTTTCCTGTAGAAAAATGATTTGAGTCTTAGAACAAAGGTGAGTTCTTTCCAGAAATAATTGGAGCTGTAGAAATCTATTGTCTTTGAGGAGGTTGTTTTCAACCAATGTCTGATTCCTTTCACTTACTACTCCAAGCTTCCTTGTGTTACTCTCTTCTTTTTCCAACTTTTAAATCCCTAGTTCAATCATTTCTAAGCTTACATTTTTTTTCTTTTTTTTGAGACAGAGTTTCACTATGTTGCCTTTGGTAGAGTGCTGTGGTGTCACAGCTCACAGCAACCTCAAACTCCTGGGCTCAAGCGATTCTCTTGCCTCAGCCTCCCAAGTAGGTGGGGCTACAGGTGCCCATCACAATGACTGGCTATTTTTTGTTGCAGTTGTCATTGTTGTCTAGAAGACCCAGGCCAGATTTGAAGCAGCCAGTCTCAGTGTATGTGGCTGGCACCATAACCACTGCACACTACAGGCTCCAAGCCTTAAGCTTACTTTTAAATAATGGAATCAGTTAAATGAAAGACTTTCTCTTACAGTCCTGGCCACATGTTACATAGCATTGTCATTAATACTCAAGAGTGTGTAACTCTTGAGTATTTAGGAGAGAACTTCTTTTGTTTATACTTATGTGTTTAAATTTTAGTTCTAATGCTCTGTGATCCAAGAATGTACTATTTCTAATTTGAATAATTTAATGAGTTTTTTAATTGAATAAAACACAAAACTAAATTTTTAAAAGTTTTATTAAATTTGGAAAGAATTTTCACCATTGATTATAAAATGCCATTTATTTCCTTTATTTCATATTTGTGTGGCCAGAACATCAGTCAGTCAAGCTTACATTTAAGCTTGAGTATATGCTCTTCCTATCCTATGTGCTTCTAACCTTCTCCTACTATGGAGTTAAGGGAAAACAAGACTGGCTTCCTGACAACCTTACAAGCTGCCCTAGGACTGGAAGAAGAAACAGTAAAACAAGAGTTTCAAGAAAGCCTCTTGCTCAGGCCACTTTCCTCCCTGGAGGGGGCAGGCTCACACACTGGTAGACTTGAACAGAACTGACTACAGGGTATTGGGAATCATCTGTTGGCTACCACAGGAATGACCAGCTCAGTCTAGGGACAAAGTGCAAACAGGAGTCATCTGAGTCTAGAGATGGCTGCCCTCTTCCAGGAGTTCAGAAGCTACAGGGATCTTTTCTTGTGCTGACTGAGTTGTGGGTCTTCTGGTCTGCCCATAGTGGCTGTACCTGGAGGATCAGTTACCCATCCTAAGAATACCCTCCAAACAAGATTTATTAATCTCATCCTAAAGTATCACCACAACCCACTTACTTCATGTCAGTGTGACCTTTTGCACTATTACACATGTGCTGATGTCTCCAGCTGAGGATGTCTTATGTACTATCAAAATTGTTCCATTAAAAGCAGAATCAAAGACTATGTTAACCATATAATGTTGTTTACTTTTACAGGTTATTCCTTTTTAAATTACAAAACCTGCTCTGTCCCATTTACTGATTTTGCTTTGAATTCCATTTTTGCTGGGGGGGGGGTGCGGGGACATTAATAGCACCACCCCCAACCTTCTTGATTAGAATTTACTAGTGGGTGACAAATATGTATTAGTTTTCTCTTGTGTAAAACATCCCCACAAACTCAGTGATAATACTAATTTGCTGCAGAATTTGTTACCACACAGTTCCCATGCATCAGGAGCCTGGCACCCAGGAACTCATAATGCTGAAATGAAAGTGTCCTCTAGGGGAAGCTGGGCTAGGAATTCCCTTACTGCTGTAGGACTGAGGTTCCTGCTGCCTCTCAGGTCCTGGTCATGTGATTCCTCACTCTCAGCATTGCAGACCCACCCCTCAAGTCAATTCCCTCTCACACTTCTGTTGCCATCTCTTCCTGGCACTCAGAGAAAGCTGTCTGTTTTTAAAGGACTTGTGTAATTAGGCCAGGCCCATCTGGATAATTTCTGTTTCTTAAAGTCAGTTGTACTGTATCACATCACACAATCCCCAGAGGATTATGCACAGCATTTATCTGGAGGCAAGGTGTGAGTGTGGAACTTTTAGGCTATCTTAAAATTCTGTCTACCACAGTGTTCATTTCTTTATTTTTACCTTTTATATGTCACTTTGATTTAGTATGTCTCTGGTATTTGCATTGACTTTGCCTTTTTTTTTTTCATTGTTTCAGGTTAATTTGAGGGTACAAAGAATTAGGTTACAATGTTTACTTTTGTTAGGTAGAGTCCCTCTTATATTTGTGTCCCAATCCCAAGAGGTGTGCCACACAACCTAACATTGTGCCCATTAAGTGGGAACACACCATTCTCCTCCCCTCTTCCTGCTACCTCATTCTCTTGCCCCCTCATCAATGGATTTGAGGTTTTCTCTTATGTGGGCATGTACTAGATCATTTACTGGCTTCATATTAGTGTTGAGTAAATAGGCTATTTGCTTTTGCATTCTTGTGATACATTACTAAGAAGAATGTGTTTCAACTCCAAATACAAAAGATGTAAAGTCTCCATCTTTTTGAATGGCTGAATAGTATTCCATAGTATATATATATTACAGCGTGTTAATCCCTTCCTGAGTTTATGGGCTTTTAGGTTGTTTCTACATTTTGGTGATAATAAATTGAGCTGCAATAAACAATCTAGTACAAATGTCCTTATGATAAAAATATTTTTTTTCTTCTGGGTAGATGTCTAGTAATAGGATTGCAGGATCAAATGGGAGGTCTAATTTGAGTTCTTTGAAGATTCTCCATACTTTCTTCCAAAAAGTATGTATTAGTTTGCAATCCCACCAACAGTTTAAAAATGTTCTCCTCTCTCCACATCCATACTAGCATCTGAAACTCTGGGACTTTGTGATGTGGGGTAATCTTACTGAGATTGGGTGATCTCAGGGTGGTTTTGATTTTCATTTTTCTGATGATCAGGGATGATAAGCATTTTTCAAATATTTACTAGCTATTTGTCTTCTTCAGAGAAAGTTCTGCTCATATATCTCTTGATAGATTATCTAGATAGGATTGGTAGATAGGATTGCTTACTCTATTTTTGTTGATTAATTTGAGTTCTCTGTAGATTCTAGTTATCAACCCTTTGCCAGATTCATACCATATAAATACCAACATCATACTTCGAAGAACTAGACAAAATAGTACCCTGCTTTGTATGGAATCAGAAAAAACTCAGTATAGCCTAGACTATTCTTAGCAATCAAAACAAAGCTAGAGGCATCACTCTACTGGACTTTAGGCTATATTACAAGTTCACAGTAATTAAAACAGCATTGTACAGTCACAAAAATAGAGACACAGACCTATGGAACAGAATAGAAAAGCAAGAGCTGAAACCAGTCTCTTATAGCCATCTGATCTTTGATAAACCAAACAAAAGCATATACTGGGAAATGGTGCTGGGAGAACTGGATAACCACATGTAAAGGACTGAAACTGGACCCATACCTTTCACCACTTACAAAAATGGACTCAAGATGGATAAAAGACTTAAATCTAAGATATGAAATGATAAAAATCTTAGAAGAAAGTGTAGGAAAAACTCTTCATGGTATTGGACTGGGGAAAGATTTTTTGAAGAAGACTTCAGCGGCCATTGCAACAGCAACAAAAATAAACAAATGAGAATTAAGCTGAAAAGCTGCACAGGATACAACAAGCAAAGCAGAAAGACAACCTTCAGAATGTGAAAAGATATCTGCATGGACTTTGCCTTTTTATTACATCTGATGTTTTTTACTTTTTTTTAAATAATTTTATTGAATCATAATTATGTACAACAAGCAAAGCAGAAAGACAACCTTCAGAATGGGAAAAGATATCTGCATGGACTTTGCCTTTTTATTACATCTGATGTTTTTACTTTTTTTTTAATAATTTTATTGAATCATAATAATGTACATTGGTGCAATCACAGGGCACGATTCATATACATTCAGAAATATTTTGATCGTACTGTTACAGATATCCTTCATGGCATTTCCTTGATCACTATATAAAGACATTAATACTTTACCTTTAATAAGTTTCGCCAGTACCCTGCTAAGATGCACCATAGGTGTGTTCCCACTAATTGCCCTCCCTCTACCCATCCTCCCCCCACCCCTCCCCTCCCTTTCCCCTAAGAATACCAGTAATATTGGATTAGAGCCACCCTAGTGACTTCATCTTACTAATTATATCTATAATGAGTTTATGTCCAAATAAAGCCATATTCTCAGGTACCGGTGGTTAGAACTTCAGCATGAATTTTAAGGTGACAAAAGCCAACTCATAAAAAAAATATATATATATACACATACACACACACAGGTATATTTTCACATTAAAGTGTTGTTTTGAGATTAAGGACCTCCTGAAAACTTAGACTTGCTGCTCCCAAATCTGGTTCACACCTTCAGTTTCTCAAGTTCTTGGGAAAATGGCTAGGAAAGTGGCTCATGCCTGTAATCCTTGCACTCTAGGAGGCCAAGTTGGATAGATTCCCTGAGCGCAAGATTTAGAGACCAGCCTGAGTAAGAGTGAGACCCTGCCTCTATTAAGAAAATAGAAAAATTAGCAAAGTGTTGTGGGGAGCACCTACAGTTCCAGCTACTCAGGACGCTGAGAGGAGAGGATCACTTGAGCCCAGGAATTTGAAGCTGTGAGCTATGATACCATAGCAAGCTAGCGTGAGGCAACAAAATGAGAGTCTATCTCAAAAAAAAAAAATGTTAATTGGGAAATTCCTGAAACTGTATGATGAGTCTGAGAATTCTTTCAGGTATGAAAGTGTTTAAGACAGGAGGAATTATTTATCCTCTTGCACTCTCTCCCCTCCTGTCCCATGATTTCAGTGTATTTGGGGAGAGCACGTTTCCTTTTGCATTCTTCTGAAGGCCCAGTCAATCTGAGTGAGTCATTGGTTAAGAAAAGAGAGAGAGTTTACATTTTTTGTGTTTACCTGGATGGCATAGAAACACATTCTTCTAAGTAAAGTATCTCAAGAATGAAAAAAAAATCCAATGTATTCAGGACTAATATGAAACCAATATATAAACAAGTACATGTCCACAAAAATGATAAAACACAAATATAGTCTAGCAAGGGGGAAGGGAGAAAAGGGAGAGGGAAAGAGCAGGAGGAAGGGCAATTGGTGGGATCTCACCTAATGTGCAGGATGGGAGGGTGCTCAGCATGACCCCTGGGTGAGGGACTCAATTACAATGTTACAAAGACAATGTAACCTAAACATTTATACCCTCATATTAATTTGAAATGAAAAAAGAAAAGGATAACTCGTCCCTGAGCAGCCTTGGCTCCAAATAGACCCAAACACTACTGGACAAATGAAGGCCTTTGATTTGCTTTGATCTACATCCCTAAATTGGGAAGCTGTCCAAGATCAAATACATATTTTAGGCTCTTCCTCCTAATGGATGCAGAAAGATCTCACAATAAGAGAAGATTTTAGTCAGACAGATTTATGTTCAAAACTTGACCTCAGTCTTTATTAGTAGTGTGACCTTGGATAAACTACTTAGCCTCTCTGAAATATAGCCTGTTTTCCTCTAAAAGAGTTTAGTAATAGTTCCTTCCCAAAGCCCCTTCAGGATGTACGCAGCTATGATGTAATAATGAAAACAATGAAAAAAAAAGATAAATTTAAAAAAAGTAAAACAAAATAATAAAGCTATTATGAATTTTCCCAGATATTCAAAACTAGCGACAGGAAACATTTCTTTTAACAAGCACTTATGATACTAAACAATGTGCTCAGACTTTATATAATATTCATGCATCACATAGCATTTCAGTCTATAAAGGATACCATATATGACAGTGGTCCCATGACAAAAAAAAATGAGGTAATAATATACACAGAGGTTCAGAGTAGCTGGCTATTAACACATATGTGGCACATATAGAGTTCCCTTCTCATTCCACATGGATTGTGATAGCAGATCATGAGTTAGAGGAATTTCTAAGAACCCAGTGATCATTATGTCCTAGGGCTTTGGAAGATGTGCCCTTCTTTAATGAGATGTAACCAATATAGTAAGAATTTTACATGTTGCAGCTCTGGTGATTTGAATCTAGAAAGTTAGAAAACACAGTTTTTGTTTCTCTTGTCTTTGCTCCCTACCCTATCCTCACACTTATCTCTTCAGTTTGTTTTTCTAATCTAGTACAACAATCTTCTCTCATTACCTTTTCCCACATGCTGCTAAGAAAGTAAATTAACTACCTGACATATTCATTAGTAGATTTTTTCTTCATTTCTATTCTATTCTTTCTATTTCTATTAACATCTGTCTACCTACCCACAATTTAGGGGTGAGATTGAGAGACAAAAAATTCATCCCTACTCAAAATATTTTCTGTTAATCAATGGCTAGCATCATTAAAATCACCCACTAAGTTTAAAAGCTTTTGCAATACAAACAGATGTGGCCTTACCTCACTGTTTGCTTGGCAGTGTAGCACCTGTTGACAAGGTAGACCACTCCTGTCTTGAAATCTCTCCTGAGACATTACTTGTTCCTGGTGACTCTGGTGTGTATTATACTCCTTCTCTTAATTCCCTTCTTTCTTCTTGATCTCTAAATATTGGGGAGTCCAGGACTCACTACTGGCCCCTCTTTTATTTTCTATTCTCTCTAAGCAATCTCAACTCATCGCCATCATCTTTTTTTTTTTTTTTTGAACTAGTTTCTTGTCACAACTTCAGACTCAAAAATCCAGATGCCTACTTGACCTTTTCACTTGGATGTCTAAAATATGCCATCTTGCTATGATGATGCCATGGGACTTTCTACACTCTCTGTAGAGTCCCATGACATCATCATACCTCATAGCAACCTTTGGTGACTAGTTTATTTTCCACTTACATTCAGCAAAATGCATGCTGACTCATACAGTATTACCTGCACTGTCACAGAAGAAGAAAACCTCAGGTTGTGAGGCTTAAGGGAGGGGAAACCTTGGCTAGTTAGAGGGCAAACTGGTGGCACCGGGTAAAGGGTTCTAAGGACAACTTCTAATGAAGTTTAGAATATTATTATCATAACTTGTAGAGGTATGTATGTGATTGTATATCCATTAACTCAGTAAAGTCTTCTTTTTTTCTTTTTTTATTATTAAATCATAGCTGTGTACAATCAAGGGGTACAATGTGCAGGTTTCATATACAATCTGAAATATTTTCATCAAACTGATTAACATAGCCTTCATGGCATTGTCTTAGTTATTGTATGAAGACATTTGTATTCTGCATTTAGTAAGTTTCATCTGTACCCTTCTAAGATGCACCATAGGTGTGGCCCCACAAATTGCCCTCCCTCCACCAAACCTCCCCGCTCCCTTCCCTTGCCCCTTTCCCCGTATTCTTCTGCTATAGTTGGGTTATACCCTTCATATGAAAGCTATAAATTAGCTTCATAGTAGGGCTGAGTACATTGGATACTTTCTTGAGATACTTTGCTAAGAAGAATATGTTCCAGCTCCATCCATATAAACATGAAAGAAATAAAGTCTCCATCTTTCTTTAAGGCTGAATAATATTCCATGGTATACATGTACCACAATTTATTAATCCATTCATGGGTCAATGGTCACTTGGGCTTCTTCCATGACTTTGCAATTACAAATTGGGCTGCAATAAACATTCTGGTACAGATGTCTTTGTTATAATGTGAATTTTGGTCTTCTGGGTATATACCTAGTAAAGTCTTGTTATCCTTTATCTTCTCCTTAGCACAGGATCCAGTGTACCTAACCAAGTATTTCCACTATTGTTCCCACATAATGGAATGTTGTGCAAGGCCATAG